>ML810456.1:297229-317773 GCA_009831015.1 Picea engelmannii
TGAAATTATCTCTTTTTCAAGGCGTTGAGTACTTTTTCTGATGATTTTCTATGCTATATTGATATTTGGTTATGAACATTATGTCTTTTGGGAGTGGGAGAATGACTTGAGAGAGTTATAAATTTTCCTTCTTCACCCTTGTGGTGTCATAGCCCTGTTGTTGATTGCAGCTTCATGAGACATTCTCCAGGTCGTTCTCCTTTGGACTGAGTTGAGATGATTTGTGAGAGAGCCCATGTGATGGGCGTGTCATACTCCTATGGATTGAGTTGAGATGAAGTGTAGTCTCTTTTCATGCTCCTCTGGATTGAGTTGAGACGACTTGATATGGTCTCATGTCAGACTCCTATGGACTTAGTTGAGTCGACTTGAGATGGCTCTCCAGATGGTACTCCTATGGACTTAGTTGAGTTGATCGGTTGAGAGTGACGTCCCTGTGGCTAAGCATAGGTGGACGTGTCCCTAGTGGATGATCACTAGAGGATGTGTGGATCCCTTGCTATATTGTTTAAGAGTAAGATTTATTGTGTAAAGGGTACAAGTCGGCCCCACCATGTAAAAATAATTAATATTTGTGTAAAGATTAATTATATCATTGAGTTATAGAATTTGACGCTATTGTGCCAATAGACACACCTATTTTTGTGCTAGGTATTGTATAAATAATAGATCCCCATTGTGGATCTCACTCACACACACTCCATTGTAACATCTTCTCAAGCTACTTGTATGGCTGAATTGTGCACTTCTCTTAGGCGCAAGTAATTTCAAGGTCATAGAAGCACCCTCTTGTGTGCTCTAGGTTTTATGGTGTGGGAGATCTTCTCTTGACTCTATAGCAAATTATTGTTGGGTTTTTCCCTTGATTGAGAAGGGTTTTCCCAAGATAACTTCTTGTTTTCTTGTGTATGGTTGTTCTTCTTGTGATCTTGGTTACTACAACTATTGTATATTGTATTGTTTCATTGTTTATGGTTCAAGTTCATGCTAAATTTAAATAAACTACATGCGCTTGAGATAATCATAAAAAATTCAACATGATATCAGAGCAGAGTTCCTAAAGAGCCATTGCACAAGCCATTGAAGAGCCAATCGTCATCTTCTTGCTGCAACTACAAAAAAAATGGCCCCATCCATTTTCAAGGTATTTTTAGCACCTTCAACTTGAACATTGGGCCTAATTTTTGCAAATACAAGTATGGCCTCCTTCAGTGCACCTCCTGCAACTCTCAGATTGCAAATCAGATAAATTTTGATTTTTGGCCCCAGGGTTGCTAGGGTTTCTGCAGAATTTTGGTTTTAGGGTTTCTGCAGCTTGTTGAGGTATTCTTGCAAACTTGTTGAGGTTATTTGGACTATCTAAAGGATTATTGTTGGCAGTCATAAGTCCAACAGAACCTAGGGTTTCTATCCTAGCCTAGTCGTTAGGGTTTGTGAAAAATATGCAAACCATGAGGAACAAAACTTTGGTGGAAGATTGGCTTGATGGATCAAGCAACTTCAGATCCTGGAAATCAAGACTATGAATCACTCTAGAAGAGGATGGCCTATTGATTTTTATAGAAAAGACTCTACCAGAAACAACAATTGATGAAGAGAAGGTTGAGTGGAAGGCAGACAATGTCAAAGCAAGGAAGATAATCATCTATTCAGTGAGGGATCATCTACTACCATGTATTTCTACCTTGAAAACAACTTATGATATGTATGATGCATTGAAGAAGATTTTTGACAGAAACAACACAAACATAGCTATTACATTGAAGCACCAGCTTCAAAATATCAAGATGACGAAAGATGACACCATTTCCACCTTCTTCATGGGGATATCAGAGATCAGAGATCAACTAGGTTCCATTGGAGAAACCATAACAAATAGAGAACTTGTCATGACCACTTTCAATGCTCTTCCAAGACATTGGAAGCCATTCCTTCAAAGTATTAGTGGAAGAGCAGATTTACCTGAATTTGATCGTTTATGGATAGACTGCACTAAGGAGGAAACCATACTGATAGCCAGTGGAGTGCAACACCTCCATAATGATGACAATATAGCCCTTACTTCTCATGACAAGAGAGGCAGAAGAAATAGAATAAGTTTTGGAAAATCATTGAAAGAAAAGAAAACTTCAACAACTTCAGGTCATGAACATAGAAAAGACAATTCAAAGATTCAATGTTTCAGATGTGACAAGTATGGACACATTGCAAGAAATTGTCGTACCAGGAAGAAAGGTATACAACATGCATCCACTGCAAATGTTGATTCAGAACCACCTTAGAGAGATGAAGACATAAAAGATGAAGCATTCTTCTTCATATCAACACTCTCAGGTGTGGTTCCTACAGATAGTGATATTTGGTTGATTGACAGTGGTGCCTCCAGGAACATGACTGGATACAGAGAACATCTTACAAACCTTTTTGAGAAAGAGTCTCGTATACATGTTGTACTTGTTGATAATGCCAGATATATTGTGAAAGGAGTTGGAACTTCTACCTTCCAACTAGATTATGACATACTACTTCAATTAAGTGAGGTACTATATGTACTTGGGATGAAAATTAACCTTGTCTATGTTTCTGCCTTAGAGGATAAAGGCTACAAGGTTACCTTCTCTGAAGGAAAATTTCTTTCATGGCACAAAGAAATCACACGTGGATTCTGCTCGGGTGATTGGTGTTCAAGAAAACAGATTGATTGTCCGACCGGTTCAGGGCTCGTTACATGATACTATCGGCTTGAGTGAGGTATTGCATATGAGACTTGCTCATTTACATTATAGAGCCCTTCCTACTCTGGGGAAGATGGTGATAGGCCTTCCAGAGATACATATCGAGCATGATGGCGTTTGCAGAGGTTGTGCTCTTGGAAAGAATGTCAAGGGTCCTTGAGAAATGACAGTAGATACAAGGGGATCTTGGACTTGATACATACAGATGTTTGTGGACCCATGATTGTTTCTTCCTTGAACATATATTTGTACTATGTGCTCTTCATCGATGATCACTCTTAGAAGATGCGAATTTACTTCTTGAAGACCAAGGATGGAGTCCTTGCAAGATTTCAAGAGTTTAAATCTCAAGTTGATAACCTGGCCAGGAGGAGGATCAATGTGTTGAGATTAGATAATGGAGGAGAGTACACCTCCATGGATTTCAGTGATTTCTGTATTGAGGCAGGGATAAAGAGGAAGTACATTGTTCATTATAACCCTCAGTAGAATGAGGTTGCAGAGAGGAAGAACATAACTATTGTTGAGGAAACCAAAGCAATGATACATGATCATAATCTACCTATGATTCTGTGGGAAGAGGCATCCATGACAGTTGTGTACGTTCAGAACAGGAGTCCTCATAAGATTCTGAAGAATATGACTCTCGAAGAATCTTTCACCGGAGTGAAGCCTGAGGTTGGACACTTTAGGATATTTGGGTGCCTAGTATACTTTCATGTACCCAAGGAGAAGAGGACCAAGCTAGATCCTTCAGGCAGAAAGGGTGCATTTGTAGGGAATAGTGAATCTTCGAAGGCATACGAGATCTACATCGCTGGTTAGAGAAAAATTGAAGTTAGCAGAGATGTCACCTTTGAGGAAGAGATAGCCTTCCGAAGATCCAGAGAATCTCAGATGGAGATTGACAGTGAGAAGAAGGAAGAGACAATACCTTCTCCTCCTTCAACAGTTCATAGGGAGACAATTACTGATCCAGTTGATCCCGTAGCTCTAGTTGATGTTCCCAGAGACATTACAATAGGACAAAAAAGGCATGCATGGGCTTGACAGACTTTGTAGGAGGCAGAGGGACATGCAACTCCTCATGGTACATTTCGAGAGAGCAAGAGACCACAAATATTTTCGAGCTATAATTCAGCTTTGAGCCACATCATTGATACTAAGCCTTATTTTCATGGAGAAGTAGCAGGTCAGTAGGTTTGGAAAGATGCCATGACCGAAGAGTATCAGTCCATCATGAAGAATGATGTGTGGTATATTGTTATGAGACCGGAAGGGAAGTCTGTAGTGACTTCCAAGTGGATCTATAAGATCAAACATGCAACTGATGGAAGTGTCGAGAAGTACAAAGTGAGATTTGTGGCTAGAGGATTCTCTCAGGTGGAGGGAATAGATTATGAGGAGACATTTGCTCATGTTGCCCGATACACTTCCATCTGTACGATTATTTCCCTAGTTGCATCCATGGGTTGGATACTACATCAGATGGATGTAAAGACAACCTTTCTCAATGGTGAGATTGAGGAATAATTTTACATCGAGCAGCCAGATGGATTTGTGACACATGAGGAGTATCATGTATGTAGGTTGAAGAAAGACCTGTATGGACTAAAGTAGGCACCTCGTGCGTGGTATGAGAAGATTGATGGATACTTGATGAGTTTAGGCTTCAACAAGAGTGTTTTTTATCCCAACCTATACTACCACATTGTTGGTGATGAGTGTCTGATTTTGGTCCGATATGTTGATGACTTATTCCTCACCAGTTCATAAAGCCTCATTGTTGAATGCAAGCGTGCATTGGCTTCTAAATTCAAGATGAAGGACCTTGGTATGATTCACTAATTCTTGGGACTAGAAATGTGGTAGAGGACTGATGAGATTTTCCTGAGTCAAGGAAAACACATACTAGAGATATTGAAGAAATTCGGGATGACAGACTGCAGATCCATGCCTACATAGATGGTGATGAATTTGAAGAAAATGAACGAGGCTTCTTCTAATTCAAGCGATATTGATCCACATCTTTACAGACAATGGATTGGATCATTGATGTGTGTAGTTAACACCAGAGTTGATATATGATATGCAGTGAGTTTACTCAGTCATTTTATGAGTCAACCGAAACAGACACACTGCATAGAAGCGAAGCATGTGTTGAGATATCTACGAGGCACAATTGGTTATGGCCTGAGATATGCCTCCGGTGTATACATGAAATTGCAGGGATATGCCGATGCATATTGGGAAAGGAGCGCAGTGGACCGGAAGAGCACCTCCGGTTGTTGTTTTACTTTGGGATCTGCCATGGTTTCCTGGTGGAGCAGGAAAAAGACTTATGTGGCTTTGAGTACCTCATAACCAGAGTACATTGAAGTATGTGTGTCATTCCGCAAAGCAGTGTGGCTTTGCAAGCTCTTTGCAGACTTATTTGGACATGAGATGGATTCCATCATTATCCATTGCGATACCAGAGCTATGTGAAGCTCTCAGAGAATCATGTGTTTCACGATAAATCGAAACACATTGAGATCAAATACCATTACATCAAAGATATGGTGTAGAGGAAAGAAGTGCATGTGTAGTACCCTTATACACACGAGCAAGTTGCAGATGTCTTCACCAAACCTCTTTCCAGGATGAAGTTTGAGTACTTCTGTGAGAGACTTGGCCTGGTGGAGAATGCCTCCCTAGCTGAGAGGGAGTGTTGTTGATTGCATCTTCATGAGACATTCTCCAGGTCGTTCTCCTCTGGACTGAGTTGAGACGATTTGTGAGAGAGCCCATGTGATGGGTGTGTCATACTCCTCTGGACTGAGTTGAGATGGCATGTGGTCTCTTGTCGTGCTCCTCTGGACTGAGTTGAGACAAATTGAGATGGACTGAGTTGTACAAATTAACCCCCAACCCCAAATATACTTACAATGCATCATTTATAATGAAGTTTGAGGATGATGAATGCACAAAATATGGTAGAACTGTTCATGATATAGTAAAATCCTGGTGGGGAAATAAAAATAAATTCAAAACTGATAGCCAGGGTATATATTCTACGACCTCTTATGATGCCCATATTTTGTATATTTCCATGATGTTTTTGTAGAATGTTTGGAAAGAAAATCCTACACATTTTACTATAGAATGGGTTCCTATAATCCATGAAGTTGTTGAGGGTTATACTTTTGATTGGGGAAAAATGTTTTCAGATAACCTAGCTAAAAAAATTGGGGATTACAAAACTCAAAAGTATAAATGAGAACATGCTCCTTTCTATATGTCCACATATATTATGGATGCAATTTGTTTCAGAACCCCATTTCCTCTTATGAATTGGAGATGGACTCCAATTGTCACCGAGCCCATACATTTCTATCATTCTAAATTATGGGAGGAAAATGAAAAGGATTTGTTTTATGAGATTTGTCACAATGTGGTCATTTTGATTCATGAAATTATCTATGGCTAGCCTCCCCCCAGAATTTGAGAAAATTATTGGGAATTTAGGTGCCATTGAATATTGGTACATTGAGGAAAGCTTCTCTTACATCATATTTTTTGGTTGCTTCACATCTCCACATGATCTTCCCAAATTCTTACTAGACAGACTTGTTTGCAGAGAAGTAGCATATCAAACAATTTCAACAGGAATTACCAAAGAGTTGAAGGTCGCACAGAAAATAGTTTGTCCATCCTTTCCCATACAGGTTGGTATATTCTCATTATCTTACTTTGGACATGCTAAGGTGGAGGCTTCGGCCTTAGAAGATATTAAATTGGTTGATATTGAATTCAAAAGGCATGATCCACATAGGGTGGTAGAAAATCATTTAGCTCAATTTAACATGAAGAGATACATCCATGAAGATTCACCCTATGATGAAGTTTTCAGAGGAGTTAGATCATATGATGAGGTTGTATCCAGATTTCAAAGTATTCCTCAAGAACAATAGTCAGGTTTCCTCGGTTTTCAAAACCATAGAAGGAACATTCTACCTAAAATATTGTAGTAAGAACAAAGGCTTAATCCAACTTCAGAGGTGGAAAAATCAGTAGAGCTCAAGCAACATGACTTGCCCGAAGACAAAACTAAAGAAGTGGAAAAGACACCAGAAACATTGTCTAAGGATGCAATAATTACAGGAATATCCATATCAGGGAAAAGTGATGAAGAATTATTAGCATTATTTGAATTTTTTATGAAGCATGGGCACAATTTTCCTCTGTCATTGTCAAACACTAAAACTCCTGTGAAAGATGTGACAAATCAAGGAGAATCTACTGTACTTATTTCTCCCATACCATCTTTGACTCCCCTAGAAACAAGTATTGATTTGCCTTGTTCAGAGGTTATCAATATAGATGACCTGATACCTATTGAACTTGAAGATATGCCTTCATTATGTTTCTTTTTCAACAAGAGAAGGAAGGCTATCATACAAAGAGAATCTCGACAGAAGGAGGGAGGAATTACAAAAAAACAAAGAATGACATATGATGGGCAGGGATAGAGTGACCCTGAATTCGCAAAAGAAGTTGCGGATTCACTGGGAGCTTTTGCAATTGCTAACTTGTGGTTAGTGGATAATTTGAGAAAATAACTTGACCAAAATAATCTTTTGATTGAACAATTGCACAATGATATGCAACAGATGGAAGTTACTGCCAGAGAAAGAATCAATTTTGATATAAACTAAGTCAAACATGGTTTTGAACAACACATTAAGCAATTAGAGGATAAATTGAAATTAAGTGTTCAAAATCGGCACTTGAGTAATAACATGCTCTCCCAACGAGATACATTAATAAATCAATTGCAGGCTCAGATAACCACAATCGAGAGCACAGTAATTGATATTTCTGCCTTCAAGAAACAAGCATTAAAGGTGAATGAGAAATTGCATATTGTTCAGTAGGATATGTATGAAAGTTTGGATGCCATTCAAAGACATTATCAGGTAATCAATAATTCTTTGGAGAATATTTATGAAAAAGAGAGGGAATATTTTATGGCCAGATCCTAATTCCAAGAAATTATAGTGTGGAGGCAAAAGCTCAATGTACCTGGAATTGCCCCTTTTTCACAAGTTGAGTAGATAAAAGGAGAAATGGATTTAAAGGTCTGGGAGAACAATCTTGAAGAAAGTAAAAGGTTAGCTAAAGAGGAAAAAGAGGCTTGTATTGATGCTCTTTCACTTATATATTTGGAAATGGCAGGAATTGATGTCACTGGTATTCATGATACACTTAGGCAAGTTGAGATAAAAAATAAATAAACAAGATCTAAATAAAAATAGAGAAAGTGTACAAAATGCTATACTATAGGTAAATCATGTTGATTTACAAATGATAAATGATCTCCTGGTGAAACCAAGTTTACAACATCAGATCACACAACAAACAGTTGTTAAAATTCAAGGAAATCTACTATTGGTGCATAAAAAGACTATTTCATTTGAATTAAATGCAAATATCAAACCCTCCAAGTTTGTTATTTCATTATTGGATCTACATGCACAATTCAAGGATCAACAAAAACCAAGTACATCCATGAGAAAATAGAGGATGAATGAATCGCCGACAAATGAAAGAAATCTCAACAAATGCTCAATATCTTCGTTATATCTTTTAGTTGAGATTATATTCTATTTTCAGAGCTAAGAAGGTGGAATGTCTAACCACTTTTGATTAAGATGATTTTTGTATAAATAAACAGATTAAAGATGTATTCAAGGCTTCTTCTGACCGAATGTCAGAGAGAACCTTCTTAATACCAATTTGAAAGAGAAGACAAAGATTCTACATTTCATTTCCTTGAGTTATGTGTTTTTTGTGTATTGCCATTTCATAAGCTTATTTTCTTCACTCTATGGCTCTTAAAGATTGAAAGACTACAATTTAGTAATACATCTATTGTGGTGCATATAATTGGAATTTTGTTCAACTACATATTTTCCTATGTTTTTACTGTGAGTAAAACAAGACCTATATCTGTGTGAATCTCCTCGTTTCAATTCATCTTTTAAAGACCCATCATTCATAATTCTTCTATTGTGGATAAGATCAAATTTATCAGTATTGGATACCTTGCTTTATTTTGATAGTTTTCGTTAATCAATTCTACTTTTCATATACTCAATATTTATAAAAGACTCAAAGAAAGTGACACCGCCTCTGTGTTTTCTAATAATTAAATTCATTCGAAGTTTTATCTTAAAATTGAAGGTAGAAAAGCACTATAAAAAACAATTCTCTTAAATTTTGGATGCCTGACGTTATTCTATGAGCCTAGAGTAAATCTCAAGAACAACTTTTTGGCATCGTTGTCGGGGACGAAGAAACAAAACTATTTCCCCTGGGAATACGACAAAGTTTAAAGTTTCGATTTTTTATGGTGAACAAGAATCGAACACATGTTAAGGCTTATTTTTATTTTTCACCTGGCGACTCCATTTTGGCAAAGCTAGTATTCAGATGAAAAAATACCAGAAAAAAAACCTAGACGAAAAGCAGACTATGCTAGTTTCAGATCCCGAAAAATTGTTGAAAACCAAAGGATATCTAAAGCATACATTTGCATCAGTAGGTAAGGTCTATCAACCAAAGGTTACCCAAGTTAATGTTAAGATTCCAGCAGAAGAAATAAGTTTACTTAGTTCTAAAGCAAAACATCAAAATAAACCTCATTCCGCAGAAGCCTCAACTAGTAATCATGAAATTAAATTAGAAAATCCAGGAGAGGTAATTCCCGAAGTAAAGCTATATGATCTAAAGGGAGAAAATTTCCAGAATACACCTTTCTCTTTGATAGATAGTTTTACCAGTGAGATTAAAGAATCATCTTCAACTCTTAACGTCGTTTATATGCGACCTATCCTTAGTCTTCCTGAAGTAAAAGTTTATGTCTCTGAAAATCCTGAAGATCACCCTTTATACTTAGGTTCATCTCTTATCACTTCCCCCATCTACCCATATAGTCAATATGAAATACCAATATCAAGTTCCCATTTACCATCTGATTTTGATTTTACATCCCTCTCACAAGATCCGTCACCTTTTGATTATCTAGCAGATCTCCGCTCCCATATTCCTGAAGTAATTAAAGATCTAGTACAACAGTATTTTCAAATCTTTGATAATATACATTACATCCCTAGTATCTCTTCTCCAAAACTTTCAATGATTGTTGTTGGAGGTGCAGGAGGCGGTGGAGGTAGTGGAAATATAAATCCACCACTACCTCCTCCAAGGATTTTTTCCAAAGTCACTGCTAGATGTGCCCCTTATCCCTCCGTGCAGTTTTGCATAATTTACCTGAGAATTATATGAAAAGTCTACCTAAATTCATGGGAGAAGGAGATTTAACAGCCAAAGAGAAAATGTCATTTTTTTATCAATTTGCTTATATTCTTGGCATTGAACATGAACACGTTTACATGAGAATGTTAGTACATACTTTTGAGGGACAAGTTAAAACTTGGTTTAGGGGACTTCCTACAAATTCCATAGCATCATATGATGATTTAGAAACTTCTTTCTTAAGGCAGTGGGGTGAGAAAAAAAAACCATTTATATTACTTCACTGAATTTGGAGCTTTAAGGAAGAAAACATCTGAAACTATTTATGGATTTATCCTAAGATTCAATAAATTGTATAGAAAAATCCGAGTTGAAGTTAAACCTTCCCATCCAGTTGCTAAAGTTACTTTTGCAGGGGCATTTGATTGAGATTTTGCTTTACTTTTAAGGTAAAGAAGAGCTAAAACATTAGCTGGAATTCAAGATGATGTTATCGAAATTGAATCTAATATGATGGCATCAGAAAAACTGAAAACAAAGTTTGAGATGGGAATAAGAGAACCTAGAAGATTTAAAGAAGAAGCAGGACCCTCTAGTTCTAAGAAAAACACACAAGAGGAAAAGATGGATGAGATGGCTACCATTATTAAAGATTTATCAAATAAAATTTCTAGGATGGAAATTGAGAAATCCAAACCTGAACCGTATGTTAGAAATCAAAATCAATTCAGGAGAAACCTAAATACAAACCCTCAGATTCAACAGAGGCAAATTAAGAATGAGGAACAAAAGATTCAGGCCCCTTTTAAAAGAGAAAATCTTATTCAGGGAGATGATGTTCAATATTATGACGAATTAGATGAGGATATAAACAATCTCAGTGATGATGATGTTGAACCACATTTAACTCAACAAGACTATGAAAAATATTTAAATCTTGGATCATTATTTGATGACCAAAACATCAATAACTTTGGAGACACTACATTACAATATAAGGATCTTGTCAATTCAATAATGGACGATCTTCATAATAAATATGATTTGAGGCCAAGAGATAAGACTTCCATTACCAATCCACCAAAAAATCTCTTGGCACGGAATAAAACAAATGAAGCAATAGTTTCAAAGTTACCTATTGAAGTACAAGCTGCTCAAATAAAGCAAGTTGAAACTAAAGCAATGAAAACTAAAAAGATGGAAAACAAAGAAGCCGAAGTATAGACCAAAGAGTTAGAAAAGTCAGTTGGCATGTTCAATCTTGAGAATGAATTGAATAAGATTAAAATTCCAGTCCCTCTGGTTGAACTTGCCAAAAATCCGGTTTACAAGAAGTAGATTTCAAAGGTAATTAATTTTCCAGATGCAGAATGTCAAGATGATGTTATTAATTTACAATATGAGAAACCAATGATTATGTTTGGACCACATATTGAAAATGATAAAGACTCAGTGGCTCAGTTTTATATCACTCTTACTATGCATGACCATGTGTTACATAATTGTGTTACATAAGTGCTTCACATAATTTGATGCCAAAAATAATAATGGAGAAATTGGGCTTACAAATTACCAGACCTTATCAAGATTTATACTCTTTTGATTCTATAAAGGTTAAGTGTCTAGGTATGATTAAAGATTTAGTTGTAAATCTAGCTCAAATTCCGTTGAAAAGTATTATTATGGATGTGGTAGTAGGTGATGTTCCTGCAAAATATAGCATGTTTTTATCAAGATCTTGGGGTGAAAAGTTAGGAGGATCAGTTCAATTGGACATGACATATGCTACTATTCCGATTTTTGGTGGACATTTTACCAGATTGTACAGAGAAACTAGATTGGCCTATACAGTAAGTGATCCTCAAAACCCTAATAATTATCCAGTCTATGTTGTTGATCAGGGTTTAGGAAATTGTATTTTATCCATAGATGATGATTTTCAAGTTTGTACAGAAAATGAAAATACAAAAATAGAAGCTCCAAAGGAAAATGTAAATATTAGAGATGGGATGTGGAAAAAAAAATTCGATGGTGCCTCATCTTGGGAAGGAGCAGGATCTAGAGTACTATTTGTGGCACCAAATAATGAGTATTACATCCCTTTTTCTTATAGATTTCAATTTGACATTGATTACACAAATAATGTGTGTGAATACGAAGCTTTAATTTTAGGATTAGAAGTTGCTAGAAAATTAAAAATTAAACAATTGATAGCTTATGAGAATATAGAACTTATTGTAAAACAGATCAGATAGTTATATCAAGCTAAGCATCCTAGAATGAGGTCTTATAGAAATTGTGGATGGGATCTTATATAATTGTTTTTCTTATCTTTCAATATTCACGCTATTCCCAGATTGCATAATCAACAAGCAGATTCATTAGCTAAAGCTGCAACTACCTTCATACCACCCACTGTTCTAAAATTGAAGTATCACATTAACATGAGACATAAACCTTCAATTCCAAATAATGTTCACTATTGGCAAATTTTTGAAGATGATGAACAAATAAAACAATTTTTGGAGATGGTAGATGAATTTTATGAGACACACATAGATTAGGAAAATCAAAATGATCTAGTTTGGATTATGAAAGAAGAGAAAATCCAGAGAAATTCAAAGATAGAATTGCAAATCACAAAATGTTCTTGCTAAAGAATAATCAAATTCCAAAGGGTCATATTCTATTTGAAAGATTGTTCGACCAAAATGATATACCTTTAAAATCTACCTTGCAGCCTCAACCTGAAGAGGTTGAAGATTGTAATGTGGGATCAAATGAAAATCCAAAATTGGTCAAGTTGTCTAAATATCCTCCAACTGATCTGAAGAGTAAATATGATGAATTACTCAAAGAGTATAAATATGTTTTTGCATGGTCCTATGAAGACTTAAAAACTTATGATACTTATGTTATCGAGCATAAGATTCCATTAAAAACATATATTAAGCCTTTCAAGAAAAAGCTTAGAAAAACAAATCATATTCTCTTGTTGGTAATAGAAAGGGAGGTCAAAAAGATTCTTGATGCAAAAATCATCATACCTCTTAGATACTCTGAATGGGTAGCCAATTTGGTTCATGTCAGAAAGAAGAATGGAGAGATAAGACTATGTGTTGATTTTAGAAATTTGAATCGGTCTTCTTTAAAAGACAATTACCCCCTTCCTAAAATGAATCATGTTCTTGAAAATGTGGTTGGGGAAAATAGGATTTCTATGATTGACAGATTTTCGGGGTGTAATCAAATAGTTGTCCATGAAAATGATAAAGAAAAAATTGTGTTTACTACTCCATGGGGAACCTTTATGTATGACAAAATGCCTTTTGGATTGATGAATGCATGTGTAACTTTTCAAAGAGCAGTAGATATAGCATTTGTTGGCGAAAAAGATAATTTCGTTGTTATTTATCTAGATGATCTAACAGTCTTTTCTAATTCTGACACTGAACACTTGGTACATCTTAGACAAACATTCGAGAAGTGCGAAAAATTTGGTTTGTCTTTGAACTGTAAGAAATATCATTTTTCCATGCAAGAAGGTAAGTTGTTAAGACATATCATATCGAAATATGGAATCAAAGTAGATCCAAAAAGAGTTGAATCTATTGATCAGATCAATATTCCTAGAAATAAAAAAGAAATTCAATCATTTTTAGGAAGAATTAATTTCTTGAGGATATTTATTCCCAATTTTGTTGAAATTATCAAATTGATCACATATATGTTGAAGAAGGATAATGAGGTGAAATGGACGACGGAATCTAAGGCATCCTTCTAATGAGTCAAGAAAGCTATAGGAGAAGCACCAATATTGGTAAGTCTTGATTATACAAAGGAGTTTTTAATCTTTTCCTTTGCATTTGAATATACTATTGCAGCAGTGGTTCTTTAGAAAAATGATGAGGGATTTGAACAACCTATTGTCTTTTTTAGTAAAAGCTTCAAAGATTCAGAGTTAAAATATGACATTCTAGAGAAACATGCTTATGCTATGGTAAAGGCACACATGGCTTTCCGGACATATGTTTTACATTCAAGAATAATCACATATGTACCTACTAGCACAGTCAAAGATATCCTAATTCAACCTGACAGTGATGGAATAAGAGGAAAATGGTTGGAGAAAATTCAAGAATACGATTTGGAAGTGAAACCAACCAAACTGGTAAGAGGACAAGGTCTGGAAAAATTACTTGTTGAATCAAATTTCAGAGCCCTGGGAATAAATCATTTCGAGTCTGAAAATTATCTCCCACACATTGAATAAATTGATGATCAAATGCCAACCATTCAGATTGATGACAAATTTTCTTCCTCTTCTTGGTATAACAATATAGTGTCATACATTATTACTCTTCAATGTCCTGCTGACATGACTCCTTCCAAGGAAAGAACATTAAAATTACATGCAATCAAATATTGCATTATTAATGCTAAGTTATACTAGAAGGATCCTTTGGGTTTCTTATTATGCTGCATTACAGAACCTGAAACAGAAGGTGTCATTGATGAGTTTCATATAGGAGTATGTGGAGGACACCATGCTTGGAGAGAAACAACTTATAAAATTTTAAGGTCAGGCTATTATTGGCCAAGGTTATTCACTGAAGTAAATGTAAGGGTCAGAGCTTGCAAATCATGCCAACTTGTTGCTGGAAAGAAAAATCTCCATACCTTACCTCTAGTTCCTGTTAAAGTTGAAGCTCCTTTCCAACAATGGGGCCTAGATTACATCGGAGAAATTCATCCACAATCAAGTGCCCAACACAGATGGATTTTAACTGCTACCGATTATTTTACTAAATGGGTAGAAGCTATTCCAACTCGGAATGCTACAGATTCATTAGTAATAAATTTTCTGGAAGAGAACATTCTTGCAAGGTTTTGGTTGTCTGAGAAAAATAGTCACAGATAATGCACAAGCTTTAAAATCTATTGCTATGATATATTTTTGTCAAAAATATAATATCATTTTGGGTCATTCCACAACATATTATCCTCAAGGAAATGGGTTGGCTGAGTCATCTAATAAAAATTTAATGACGATAATTAAGAAGGTTTTGACAAAAAATAAGAAAGCTTGGCATATACATTTAAAATATGCTTTATGGGCGAACATAATAGGCACCAAGAAATCTATAGGTATGTATCCTTTCCAATTAGTTTATGGCACATATGTTATTCTTCCTATTAATCTTGCTCTTCCTATGATGAAAATATGACAAGATGTTAATGAAGAACCAAATGATTTGACAAGAAGAATAAATCAAATAATTGAAGTCCAACATAACAGAAGAGAAGTGGATGATAAGCTTCAGAAATACCAAGATAACATGAAGGCCATATTTGATAGCAAAGCCAAAGACATGGAGTTCCTTCCTGTAGATTTAGTCTTGAAGTGGGAGGCCAGAAAAGAAGACGTTGGGAAACATGGAAAATTTGACCATCTCTGGTTTGTCCTTTCAAAATTGCAATAGCTAAAGGGAGAAATTCATTATCTCTTGAAAATTTAAATGTAGAAATTCTCGAGGCCCCTATCAATGGGCGGTTTTTAAAACATTTTATGCAGTAGTTTACTTTTTAGTTTCCATTGTATATACTGGATTGGATTGGATTTACATTGGCAAAATTTTTATTTCTTTTTCTTTTTCAGAAGTTATTTAAGTATTTTTGAATGCTAAATTTATGTAAATATTTTCAAGAAAATAATGGTTTAGATTTTATTTCAAGAAAAATAAAAAGTAAATATAATTTTTTCTATAAAAAATAAATCATCTTTTATTTTTTAAAAATAAAACTCACTCAATACTTAATAAAATAATACTTCTCTTGACAAAAATAGTTGAAAGTTTCAGAGAATAGGACCATCAAAACATAATAACAGTCTTTGGATACAAAAGTTCAGAATATATATGTTCAAAACTTGATATTTTGTACAAATGACAACCTATCTCTCTATTTAGCTTTCTCAAAATTTTCACGGTTTCAAAAAACAAAAAACAAAGTATATGTGGAAGCCTACTAATGACTATTGATATGAATTAGATCTTCCATGTGTTTTACTTCCTTTACTTCCACAAAATCGTCTAACTGTTGAAATTCCACATTTTCTTGAAGGGCCAATGATCGAGGTTCTTCAACATTTTGACGATCTGCTGGAGGTGAACATTCTTCAAGAAAAGGAGATAAAGCTGAAGAAACTCAAGACCCATCTAATTCCGTAGGAATGTTCATTGGTGATTGTCGTCTGCGCAAAATTATTAACTGTTGGCGATGAGAACTTAAACAAACTGTGTTTTGGCTCAAAACTCTTGTTATATTCGCCATTTCCTCTCGATGTCACAATTCCTAAGATTGAATCCATTGATGAAGTTGAAAATTCAAATTTTGGAGCTCTCGAATCCTTTATGACTGCTCCCGAATCTTTTCCTAAAGAGTAAAGATCGCACAATCAATACATTCACAGTCATCACATTCATCACTCATCTCTTCCCTTTTTCAGTTTCTCTGGAATTAGGTGATGAATAAATACAATTCCTTTTTCAAAACTTCAAAGGAAATCAGGTAACAACTCCTCTTATTTCGTATCATTTAGTAAAAAAGAAAAGCCTGATTATAACAAACATGAGGGATATTTCCCACGAATTAAAGATAGTTTCATCATCTATTGAAAAGATTGGAGAAGCGGGGAAAAGACGATATGTAACATCATTTTGATTGGATATAAGATCATCTCCGGTACGGAAATAACTCAATAATTATAAGAAAAAAAAAAGTTAGAATATGACTGCGAAACAAAGCAAATCAGGAGTCTTGTCTGGGCGTTGAAACTCATGTGAATTAAATTTTGTTCAGATTGAGATGTTTCAAACTTTTGATATATTTGTCTCTCTCTCTCTCAAGTTCTTTCTATGAATAATATTCTTCTTCATTCTCAATCATATTAATCCTTGTAGAAATGATAAAACTTAGCCTAACACTAAAAACTTAGAAGAATATTTTCAAAACAAGTCGAGCGAAGAGTTTTTATGTTTCTTTAGTGTAATTGAAAAAGTATGTCTAGGCTGATCCTAGTAATTTATCCCTAATATCATATTTCAGCTGACGACTTTGCTCAAGGTTTATCCCTGAAATAAATAAATTTTCCCAAAATTTACTTGTAGGCGAAGGTATACTTAGAATTGAAAGAAAACTAATCTCAGAGTATTCTTAAAACTGTAGACATACCTTGTTTTTCATCAAAACAGAAACAAATGGCATCCCTTGTATCTTAGATACAAATTGATTGCCCCCATTTCAAAGTAATAAAATCAAAGAAAGATGGTGAAAGGAAATTCACAAATTGATTGCCCCCATCTCGTCCAAATAGAGATGATGAAAGGAAATTCATATATTGATTTCCCTCATCTCAGTTAAATGAAATCTTGTTTTTGAAGTGGTGAAAGGAAATTGAATAAAGGGAGATTTACATAACTTCATTGGGGTACTGAACATGCTTGCTGGCAGTGAAGCAATATCTATGATGTCTATAAGGTTGTCTTACACATCTATATAATATACTCTGTTATCTAGTTCTTTTTCAATAATATTTATATCATGAACCAATTGAGAGTCCTTAAATAAACATACTTTGCATCTTTATAACCTTGAAGAGCGAACAAAGTCAGTTAAAATATGATATTTTTGTTAAAATTACGTTGATTATCCTAAACAATTATGGAATCAATTTTAAGAAAAGAAAGCACTTATTAGTCTGGCTTGAAATCAATCACCAAGTGTGCTTTAATATTTTTAGATATGGTTATGTTCATCTTTTCTATATACGATTAAATTTCAAATAAAGAAAGAAAGCATTTTAAATAAATAAATGAAAGCAATAATGACTCCATTTATCCAATAAAGGCACCTGGTTTACTGTTTTTTCGTGTCTCACATGGAGCCACAATCCCCAAATGGAGCCTATGTTAGAACACTATAGAAATTTTCAAATAAAAATCAAATTTTGAAGTCCTTTTTTGTTTTGGTGTTTTCAAAATAAATTTTAAAAAACTTAGGAATAATGTTTCTTAGAATAAAAGATGTTTTTGTTACATCTTGATAGGGCGCATCAAATACTAGCCATTAAAAAATTGGCAGTCATCCGGATCGACGACTCTAGTGACTTCGGAGTTCTAGAATTGCAAAAGGTTTAAGCAAAAGAGAAGTACGAAGTTCACTTCCGAACTTCGCGATTCGGGAGTTCAAGATCAAAGTGTTCAAAGCCCTAAAAAATACCGAAGTCATGAAGCTCCAAAGTCCCGGAGACATGAATTCCTGCAAAAATATTTTAAAATTAATCAACCGATGTGTCATATGCCACCTATCAATCTACTTGTGCTGACACGTGGCACTCATTTCGGTCACCTTAGTCATATCATTCGCACGATTTCAGGTGACACATGTCACTTACTTTTTATGACACATCATCAATAGTGATGTCATTACTGCCACATAACTCCAAGAGATTTCCCTCCAGGATATCAGTCAAGAACAAATTCAAACAAGTGTCAGAGCGTTGGAGCACTGAAGTGCTGAAACGCCGAAGAACCTAAATAATAATAATAATAAATCACCAAATATTAATAGGCTAAGCAAATTTTAGTAGGTGTGATTAATGGTAAGTAATTACTCCGCGAATTCAGACTTCGGGGAAACTCTATTCGCCGCTAAATCAAACTCACGAAGCCTCGAAGCTCCATAGTCTTAGAGTTCCGAAGCACTTAAAATTAAAGTGACCTTAAGCCATGATCAATTAAAACAAAAAAATAATTAAAGGTTGACTAATTGCTTCGTGAATTTAGCGTTCGGAAGATATCTATTATTCCTCATTCAAAACTCTTGAATGTCAAACCACCGAAATACCTTATCTTAATTACGATCATTAAAAGTGTATTTAACGTGGCTAGGATAAAAGATTGGGAAAATATTGTGACTGCCAGGTAAATAAATTGACAGATTTGGCATGATTACCCTGTGATTACATTTCTTTAAATAAAGGTATTTCGAACTTCATATCATTTTTCCATTAACATCCAGAACTTTTGCATTCAGTGATTTGCACTCACTGATTTTTTACTTCTCACAGGAGGGTTAATATCAACATTTGGAATCATGGAACCGCATAAAGTAGAAAAGAAGCAAGATCCATTTACTGAGGAATCAAACCCAAATGCAGATATTCTTTCAGATACTATCGCTCGACTGACGGATGCCATTAAATCATGGAAGCATGTATATGAAATTTTAGAGCAGAAAATTTCTCTATGTTCTGATGATTCAGCTGGAGAAGACATTGAATTGTTTGCATCCAAGCTAAGTCAGGTGTCCAAGTCAGAACTTCACAAACTTGCAACTCGACCAAAGTTAATTCCATATACTAATATGATAAGTTGGGCCTTAGAGCATGTGGATATCTCGACGAGAACCGTCTACAGTCATCAGAAGACCATTGTCGACTCTTTCCAACCCTAGGACATTCAAGTAATGTACAAATTAACCCCCAACCGCAAATATACTTACAATGCATCATTTATAATGAAGTTTGAGGATGATGAATGCACAAAATATGGTAGAATTGTTCATGATATAGTAAAATCTTGGTGGGGAAATCAAAATAAATTAAAAACTAATAGCCAAGGTATATATTATGTTGGTGTATATATATTCTTAGTATATTGCACTCATTTATATGTCAATCCGGGATTCATAATCAAAATATTTGTTGCACCATATGTATCGAAAACATGTAACCTATCTATGTCTGTTGTATCTAGTTCAATCAAGAAATAATTAATAACATAACACTATGTTTTTGGAATATCTGAATACTTCACACAACCTCAAACTCAAAAGATAAATCTTATAACAAAACTCTCAAACAAACACTCAACTAAAAAGGTTATTTCTTAGATAACAAGTCTGTTCATTATAGGCTCATGAAATGAAGAGATGAACTGAGATCTTGCTTCTTGTAGCAATTGAAATAACAATTAACAATTCACTTTATTTACTCTTAGAAAGAAACCAATCATAACACTATCAATTCCAATCAAACCTTCTTCAATACAGGAAACAATCAATATGATTGAAAGACTTCATTACATGGAGCATGAGGGTGACAGATGAAGTCTTATGGCTCTTGTACCTACTAAGAACAACACAATCATAAATTCAAAACAATAACAATTGCTTATTTTAACAATATCAATCTGCAGAAACAAAAATGGAATTATCTACTCTGTTCAATGTATAAATGTCCATTCACACTGATCCAAAATCAAATAAATATGTATTGTACCTAAGAAAGTTTATGCACTTAGAATTATCTGTAACACAACTATTATGTTTTCACACTCACACAATTGACTTACAACACACAAAGACATGTACAGGGAGTCTTACCTTGGTTGGGGCGGTGGGCCCTTGCCGAACCAACAAGGTACCTCTAAATAAATTGCAGACTAAA
>ML810457.1:0-40076 GCA_009831015.1 Picea engelmannii
GTGGGAAAGGTCTCATCTTAATTTCGGAAACGTTGAGACTAACTTTTGAAGCGAGGATAGGTAAAATTCTATGTTTCTCCTAAACTTTGGCTGAACCAGAAGTTTGTCTGGGTTAATCCTAACCTTTTTAGTCGCTCTAGCAGAAATAAAATGATCGTTTTTGCTCAAGGGAAGTTAGAAAAAAAAATTAAAAAAAATTTCAAGTTTTCTTCGAGATTCTCCATAAAGTTAAAGTGTCTGAGGGCCAAAAGGAGATTGATCTAGAGCTATTTAAAAAAAGCAGACAGACCCTTGTTGCAAATTTTTTTAAGCAGTATATTTTCCCTAAGTATGTTACATACTTATTGATTGCCCCCACTTCATAACAAAAATGTGTATAAAGAGATGGTGAAAGGAAATTTGTTATCGATTGCCCCCATCTAATCCAAAGAGATGATGAAAGGAAATTCATTATATGATTGCCCTCATCTCAGCATTTAAATGCTAAAAATAACGAAGTGGTGAAAGGAAATTCAATGTGGAAAATCTAATAACTTCACCGGGATACTGAACAGGCCCGCTGGCAGTGAAGCAATGTCTACATACTGGACAAGGCTGTTATACACGAATTGCAAGATGCTCTGGTAATTTTCTCCTTTTAGCTAGATTACACTCTAAGATTATGGGATTCCAGATTACACTCTAAGAGTCTCTTGATGCGAATACGATCAAATAAAAACTGGTAGAACGACTAATCTTGTTTTGATTATCTTGCACAAGTCTGAGCTCAGTTTTAGAAAGAGAAATCTATGTGAGCCTATGTTGAGATTGTTGAACGCTTTAGTCTTGAAAGTTTTCCGAAGTTAAGGTTGGAATCTTTATCCTCCTAGTAGGGTTTTCACAGCTATGTCTCACAGACTGGAATAACTGACCCCATTTACCCAATAAAAGGCACTAAGTCAGCCCGTTCTCCTCGTCCCACAAGGAGATGAGGTCCCCAATTGGAGCCTATGTTGAAACCAGGTTTTAAACTTTTTACCTCTAAAACTAAAACTTTTCTCTTTTAGGATTCGGCTTTTCATAAGGTATAATCCTCGCTATCAGTCCAAAACGATCGGTACTGAAGTCCCAAAATGATTTCATTTATTTGTTATAATAAAAGACAGAAAGCTCAAGTGTTATTAAAGTCTAGACGCACGTCCTGTAAAGTACTTTTAATCGCGATAAATTAAAACCCTAAATGAGTTAATTAACCATCTTTTAACCTTTCAGAATTCGGGTTTACTCAGAACAATACGTTTTCAATACATTTTGAATCGCAAAATCCCGAAAGAAGTGGAAGTCAGTCTTCATCTTGATTAATTAAAACTAATCCCATCGCGATTTTGGGATTCGGGGTTTAGTGGTGACATACCTCATGTAAGCGCGATCCCCGAAACCCCGAAACGCGAAGTCTCGACTCAATACCGAAGTTAAGGCCTAAAACTAATCCCATCGCGATTTCGGGATTCGGGGTTTAGTGGTGACATACCTCATGTTTAAAGAGAACTAACTTCATTTTAAAAATACATTTAATGGTAATTAAACTTCTTAGGTACTTTTTTTTTTGGTTTCCGTCAAACGAGATCTTTTGAATTTTGTTTTTAGAATTGTTGGAATACGACCACATTAATAACGGATAGATGGTGATTTCTGTGACACAAATGCATATCTCAGAAATATTCTCTGCATTAAAGGTATTAAATTCTTGGCAGCTGCATCAATACTTTCACCATAAAATGAGTTAAAATAAAATTAAAGCTCTGTGTTTTGAAACTTATTCTCACTCTTTCTATCAGAAGTAATTCACATCCAACCGAGCTTACACACCTGTCTTCCGTGACAGGTTCTCGTTTCAATATGAAAGACATGGCACCAAAGAAGGGATCCAAGAAAAGTGAAGATATAGCTGAGTTTTCCATCCCAGAGGGAGATGTCATATCCGACACCATGCCACACGCTATTGACTCGATCAAATCATGGAGACAAATCTATGAAAATATGGATTACGAGATAAAAAATTCCCTTAACGATTTCGAGAATCACCTTCGGGACATAGCAGAATCAGAACTTAACAAGATTGCAACACGCCCACGGCTCATGGCATACAATGACATGATCCGTTGGGCTTTAGAGAAGGTTGATATTCCAACAAGAAGCATTTTAAATGACCAAGGGGTTATCATCGACTCATTTAGACTTGAACATATCCAGGTTATGTACAAACTCTCACCCAATCCTAAATTCATTTACAATGCCGAATTTATAGCTGAATTTCAGAGAAAGGAATGCACTGAGGCAGACCAAACTTACCCTGATTTAATCTAAGGCTGGTGGAGATGTCCATCAAAATTTAGGGAAGATACCCACCGAATTTACGCCACAACTTCTTTGAACGAGTACATGGTTTATGTAGCCATGATGCTGTGCAGACTCTTCGGCAAAAAGAATCCCTGTCATTTCCCCATAGAATGGGTGCCCTTTTTAGAGGAAGCATCAGAAGGATTTAGTTTCAACTGGGACAAGATTTTATCCGATAACATAGCCAAAGAGGTTTCAGATTACAAAGCTACAAGATCCCGAGGTCAACCAGTGGCCTTTTAGATGTCGGCATATATCATGGACGCAATTTATTTTATGATTCCATTTCCCCCGATGAAATGGAGTTGGAACATAACCTGCCTCGAACCCATTCACGAGTACCACTCTGAGATGTGGGAAGAAAATGCAAAAAATCCGTTTTATGAAATTTGTCATTTCGTGGTAATACCAATGCATAAAATGTTTTTTAGCTGTGACCTTCCTCGCATCTCTGAAACAGTTTCAAAAAATCTCAAGCCAATAACAGACTGGTTCATTGAAGAAAGTTTCTCCTACATCAGGGTTTATGGGTGCTCAATTCCCCCTCATGTGCTTCCAAAGTTCCTCCCAGATAGACTGGTGTGTAGGGAAGTGGCACACCAAATAGTGAAAGGCGGTATCGGAATAGAGATAAAGGTAGCTCAAAAGAAGTCATGGCCAATCTTCCCTGTGCACATCGAGAAATTTTCATTACAAAATTTAGGCCATTCCAAGGTGGAAGCGGAAGCGCTTGAAGAAGTAAAATTGTTAAATATTGAGTACAAAAGGCATGACCCTTATCAACTAGTGAACGAACACTTAATACACTGCAATAT
The DNA here is from genome assembly GCA_009831015.1 of Picea engelmannii. Taxonomy (NCBI): domain Eukaryota; kingdom Viridiplantae; phylum Streptophyta; class Pinopsida; order Pinales; family Pinaceae; genus Picea; species Picea engelmannii. The sequence continues at coordinate 3,195 of ML810457.1, forward strand.
GAAAGCATATGAACATGAGGAGTCCCCTTGGGATGACATGTTCAAGGGGACTAAAACTTATAAAGAGGTGTTGGAACGAGTATAGACACTGTCGTCCGACCTGCAAACTAGCTTTTAGACCTTTCAGAAACATAGACGGAGTGGTCTACCCCAAGTACTGTAAGGAGAAGAAATCATCCTCTCTCAGGAGCAAGAGAGTGTCCCCCCAGGGTTCGAACAGGAAGCACAGAAGAAGGGTAATCCCGAAAAAATCCCATAGGATACCGAAAGGCCCCCTCCAATCAAAGAGACCTTACAGACAAAAAAGGCAGAGATCGAAGTAGAGAAAAGGTCTGGGAGACCACCCAGGTCCAGTAAGCTTAACTCCCCTTCGTCACCTGGTATTGATGTCAATATGCCTAAGGCAATAGGAGGGAAAGGATCTACAGAGCTAGGAAGTCCTATAGCTTCCTTAGCCCCCTTACAGTCCGCTTTTGGATTCTCATAGATAGGAGATCTATTTGTTGACGACCTCACCTCTATCCCCATAGATGAGATTCCTCCTTCTGATTATTTTTTCAGCAGAAAAAGGAAAGCCGTTCTGAAACAATAGATGCATAAGAAGGAGGGGAATAGGTTTAAAAAGCATAAAGTATTGATAGATGGACATAATTTAGAGGAGGAGGATTTTATTACAGAGATAGAAGGTTCCATGGGAGCCATGGCAACAACAAACTTTTTTACCGTGGGAAACATGAGAATAAGGATAAAGAAGAGTGATAACATGATAGCTCAATTACAAGATCAGTTAAAGAATGCTGAGGAGAAAATCAGAGAAGAGGTGAGTAAAAGCTTGGAGCAAACCAGGGCTGTCGAAAGGCTAGAAATTCAATCACTCAAAACAAGCCTGGACGAAATGAACCAGAAGATACAAGCAAGTCAGGTACAGGTTTCTCAGCAAAAGGAGCATGCAGAATAGTTACAGGCTAGGTTAAATTCGATGGAAGGTCAGGTCATAGATCAAAAATATTTCTAGGCCCAGTCACTGGAAGTACATTAAAAAATAGAAGTGGAACAACATAAATTGATTTCCAAGATAGAGATTATTCAGAGTTACTTCCAAGAAGCAGACAATGCCTTCGATAATATTATCCTGAATGAAAAAGAAGCCAAAGGAGCAAGGGTTACTCTTCAAAAGGCAATCATATGTTCGGAAAATGAAGAGACATGAAAAGCTACGAAAATATCAGCCGTAGAGCAGATCAGAGGCGACATCATGCTTAAGCTATGGGAAACCAACATAACTGAAAACAAAAGAATAGTCAAGGAAATCAGAGATGATTGTGAAGAAGTTTTTGATCTCTTAGACAAAGGATTGTTGAACATTGGAAAATGCAATTGTACATGACTCCTGGGATAGATAAATATTGTAAGACATCAATTAAATTTTAGAGAAAATTTGAGTGAAATTCAAACAGAAATTTCATGGCTAAGAGAAATGGATGTCACCCTAATAGACAGGTTGTTAGTTGATCCCAACTTAAAATTGCAGTCGATAAAGTTTGCAGATAAAGGAGTTGAAGACTGTCTTTCCAAGATACAGAGAAAGGTTTATCTGCTTGAAGCAAAAGACCTTCCAGAACCCCCTAGAAATTTTACATAGTTCCTGGAGAGATGCATTGAATGTATTGGATCAAAAGAAGGAGAGCCATCAACAAAATAAAAGTATCATTTGGAAGGTCTTTACTTCCAAGAAAACAGAAAAATGGAGAAGATCATGCAAACGGTTTTTGATCTATTTTTAACAAATAGTTAGTCACTAGGAATTAAGAATTCACCAACCGTCTTAAGATTGGTAATTTTGTATAAATAGATTTTTTCAAGATTAAGAGAGGGCTTTTTTCTGGAGGGGATTGTAAAGAGAAAATTTCATTTTGCCAGAATTAATACAATATAGATTGAAGATTCCAGATCTTGTCTAGCCTGAGTTATGTGTTTCTCTGTCATTTCATATTTTATTTCATACCTTCGTTAAATGCTTTCATGATGTAACTTCTATTGTGGTAATTAAACATTTAGATTATCTAGCCGTTTGCAGTTTTTCCTCTGTATCAGCTGTTAGCGGATATAAGACCTATGAACGTTTTAGAACTCTGAAATTATATACTTCTTCGAAGTTATCGTCCTTCTTTCTTCTATTAGTATAAAACGAGATTCCTCTTAAATTGATGCCTCATTTTTGTTATACAACTACATGTTTCCTTTTCTTTCTTCATTCCATGCACTGTCTCTTTTAAATTTGACTCAGATACTAGAAAAGACCTTCATTTCTGTTATACTATTGATCCATAATTTGGAAGTTTTGTTCTTATTAATTCAAACCAGAAATTTGCGACTCTTGAAATTTTTTTTTGACTTAAAAAAATGAAATCCTTTGCTTTCATGATTGTTCCAGTTACCAGACAGCCTAATATAGAACCCGGTCTATCAGATCAGACGAGCATTGCGTTAAACCTATTCAATACCATCTTACAAACAACAAATACACGGGTAGAACTTGAACGTTCATGGGCTGTAATTGAAATGGATATTAGCATCCAATAACAATGGGAAGCTAGACAGAGACAGTTAAGGAACCAACTGTGATCTTGCTTTCTATTAAACTAGTCTTTTTACTCATTATTTATCTTTACCTTTTCGGATGCCTTGATGGTATACTTTAGAGCCTTAAAGTATAAACTCAGGAACAACATATTCTCAAGTTGAATTACTCAAAAGAATGAGAAGTAAAATGATAAAAACAAGTGGAATAAGCAACAAAATTGCTTAGTACCGCTCTCTTATGAAAAATTTGAAAAAAAAAGGGAACAAAATTAACTTTCAAATTAATTGCAATAAGTGAAAAGGTAAAATAGTTGTGGAACATTTGCAAATTATAATTACCCTGAAGGCGTTCTTTTACACGTGTCTTCTCCTTCACCGTTATTTTTCACCGAATCCGATCTTTATTAATATCTAAATTGGGATTACTCACCAACTCCGCTTGTTTGTCTTCTTAACTTGGCATTTTCTTCCTGCACCAGGTTGTGCCCCAACGTCTTCCCCCGGATCTTGTAAGGCGCCCACAGTGCCCTATCGCAGTGGAGGCTGCATCTTGGAAGGTCCCCGTAATGCCCTATCGCAGTGGAGGCCTTGACAAAGCCAAATTCATGCTGCTCTGTTGAAAGGAAACCAACCTGCAAGTACTCTCATTGCAAAATATAAAGCTCATAATTGCTTAGAGACAAGTCCGACCTCGCATTTACTGTTACCCACTATCTCCAGGGAGGCGTCTGTAGTCTCCTTTCAACCACCACCAATTCGATGAGTTCCAAATCAACAACCACCACCGCCTATCATGGATGCCTTGCCTCTTAGGAAGGAATGACCGGCCCTGCCCACTTCCCAGAAGTTAGCACTGGAGCTCTACCTTACCGCTTCAGGGAGATGCCATATCGCCACCATGATCTTCATGGGAAAGTAAAGAGCCACAGCTAAATATAGAATATGGCATATCCTTTCGTGCTATCTCCAGGAAAGAACTCGCTGGAGCCTGCCAGAACTTTTCGCCCGAATTGTTATGCAGAGACAGAGTTTCTGGGCCTGTTTACAGATGTCGCTTGGATATGATAACATATGTCAACATTACTTGGATCACCTCTGAGCCGCCCAAGGTATGATTATCTTATTTCAATTTGAGGTTTGACTCGATATTCATGGTTTCGTCCGTTATTTGATTGTTGATGAATTTTTTATTTTGGATTTCTAAGTTAATTATTTGAAATCCGAGCAAAGAATTACAGGGAATTCAATGAGCATTGAGAATCCTATTCTACACTATACCTTTTACCATTTACATATTCATCTGCAGACAACTTAATCCTTGAAGATTTCTCGCCTCCCTTCAAATCCCAACTTGTTTTTTCTTCTTATCGTCAGATGCTACTAAGGAAAATAAACACTATCCAATCAAAATGACCGCCACCCACACAATTATACTTCGGAAAAATCACTCAAAAAATTATGATATTGACGAAAATAAACAGTCACACCCATTTCACATAAGATCCGAGGCGTTTCCAACTTTTCACGACCTCAAGATACAATGTTGTAAAAATACAACACACAGATGAGAGAACCTGAAAAAATACAGTTGTCGCGGCTCTGTAAATTCAAACTGCTACAATACAGTTTTTATATACGTGCTCTGAACCAACCCCAGGTACTGTAGAATCCTAGACACATATCACTCCATCTTATACGGCCGGATGGCACCTTGCTTCCAAAGTAAAATATTTTGTAAGGATTCTCCACCTTTTCAACACAACATTGAAATTTTCATTTGGCACTGGTGTACAGGAGATATGATCCGATGTCCAAATGAATGCGGAAAATTGGAAATGCTCTAGAAATAACAAATTCAATAGTATACAAAGAGGAATAACTATGGATAGCCCATGGAAATTTAAACAAAACCTTTGTTGCAAATTATCGATTATTGAAGAGTTTTCGTGAAGGCAAGCAACAAATCCACATCCCTTTTTTCAGAGGGATATTTTATAGCTTTTGAACTATTCTTAGGAAATAAGAGAATGGTTGGAAATGTTCCAAGTTGCAAATGTTGTTGACAAAAAGATTTATGTTCTCCATCTGCCCGAAATTTGGCAACCTACAAAACAAGTGAAATTTAATAAGCTAAAGCTAATGAATAAGTTGGCCATTTGTAATTATAAAGGGAACATCAAATTGAAAGGATTGAGGGGAGGCACCTAATTCATATACTCTACAAATTGTGAGGATTCCACCATAATGGTAGTATTATATGGTATAATGAGTGTAGGTCTAATTCAGATTATATAATCAAAACTAGTGAATCAAATGACTCAGAAAGAATTTAACAATTTACATAGGGATGCAAATCTCACCTTAACACCATGCACTTTAAGATTATATGCTACTTCATCATAAGATGCCTCCATTGCCTAACATAAAGCACAAAATTATAAAACACGGTAAGTCATCAATAAGCAACACTAAAATCAATGCATAGAATTTAGTATTCATGGCTATCCATTTCGATTTTCTTTTAGAGAATTGCAAGCAATTGATTTAAGTCTGCACATCTTGCCTGATGTGAAACATAACCAATACTAGATTTCTACTTTTCAGTCAGAATTGTTTACTTTTTGAAATAATGGCAGAAGCAATTAATAAAGTTAAGATATGTTTTTTAATTTGCACAAAAATTCCAAAGAATGTACATACTGTTGCAAATTTGGATACAACACTGAAATTGACAATTTAAATGCTTTGAAGCTTAAAGAATGAGGCTCCTAAATTTTTCGGTTTCAATCACTTACCGCATAAAAATTCGAAAATAAGAAAAACTAGATTGGGAGGAGGATTAGGAAGAAAGAAGATTCTTGGGAATTTAGTGGAGCATAAGAGGATTAGGAAGAACAAAAGACTCTTTGAAATTTAGTGGAACCTTAAAATGAAATCACTTACTCTATAAATATTAGAAAACAAAAAAACTGAATTGGAGGAGGATCAAGAAGAATATAAGATTCTTGGGAATTTACTGGAGCGTGCGAAACGCTGCTTTGTATCTTGTTAGTTTTATTTTAAAATTAGGCGCCTTTTGTTTCCATTCTGGGCTTGGATTGAAGGGATATATGGCTGGATATTTCATAATCTCTATTAAGTTTCGACTCTTTTGTTTGAGTTGTTTTCTAAAAAATATCCATAATCGAAACTCTATTAAGTTTCGAGTCTTTTGTTTGAGTTGTTTTCTAAAAAGGTTTGGGTTATTAAAGGTGGTTTTATTGATAATGGATGGGTTTTATTGGTGGGAAATTTTGACTAAATCATGTGGAAATGTTGCAATTTTTATTTATTTATTTATAGAATTACATCATAGTTGCAATTTTTTTCATAAATGATTATATTTTGTATTAAAAAAATGTTATATTTGAATTGGACAATTCTTAAGAAAACAATGGCTTGGATTATATGTTCAAAATGAAGAATTTGGAGTTAAACTTCCCTAATCTGTAAAGTTCCCAAACCAATTTGCTTGGAACATTAAGGTTTTATGTGTTTTTTGGTTGTGGTATTTTGTCAAATAGTTAGCAGATTTGTCCTCTTGAGTTGTGCTAGGGTTTAATATTAAGGTTTGATTGTGTGTTTGTAGCAAGTAAATAATGTAGATATAGAAATGGCATATAATCAACATGATGCAAGACCAATAACACAATAAATAGCCACAAATACCTTAGATCTGATTTTATTTATAATAATAGGCTGTAGGCTAAACGTTCTACGAAATGACAATTTTTTTCGGGTATATTTACCGAAATCCAGTGAGAAATTGTTAGGTTCGTAGATTTGAGTGATTATTTCTATATAATCTGAGTGCCTTTGAGGTTTTTCAGCATGTTGAATCCATTTCTGCATTCAAAAATGGATTTTGAACAACAAAAAATAGTGATTCTTGTAAATTTATATCGCCAGATTTTGGCGAAAAGAGCCATTTCGTAGAACAACTAGACAACGCCATATTAATGCTGACCTAATACAAAATGGAACAGTTATAGAATATATATAATAGAATAGAGTGTGTGGTTGATGATGCCTCCAAGGTACAAGATAGAGATGAAGAACTAGGCTTCCAAAACCCTCTCCAAGATGAATACCAAGTAACATTGAAGTCCAACTATTACCCTCTGCTATAGGTGATGCCCTCTCTAACACAATGCACACTTCCTGGCTGGAATAGATCAAGGAAAGTATGACCCCCTTTCCGATGGCCTCAAACCTCTACAAAACTCCGTGAGAAGATAGATCTGATGATAGCAAGAAGATATGACTGTAGCTCAACTGAAAGACCTTCAAACCACAATATATCTAAAACATATGTGCCCTCACTAGTTGAAGCAAGCCAATAAATCAACCTCCAAGAATTTGGCCTCTAAGTCACTGAAACCAAATGCCAAATTGTAGATCAAGGGTTAGAGAACCCCTATGATTAACCTCCAAGCTATTGGGAGAGGTCTCCCACTCCAACTCACAAGATCCACTAAGAATAATTTGCCCTCCTTAAGAGAAACACACCCTCCTGAGTAATAGGATGAATGGGCTGAAGAATCCACTCAAACAATGATGTGAAAAGGCACCCTGGTGATAGCAATCGACCATCAAAAATGCAATTTAAATAACAAAAAATTGTGATTTCACTAAGATTTATTTCGCCGACTTCCGGTGAAATAGTTAAAAAGTCTAATGTTTAGACAACACCTTTTTTTTTAATACGTTTTACCAATACACTTGTTTTTAAAAAGGGCTTATTATATTTTCAACAAATTATGAGAAGTGTTGACTCTTCTTAATGAAACAAGGAAGAGCTTATTTTTTAACACGTTTTACAAATTAAAAATATGGCATTTAAAGGAGTTAAACATCAATGATAATAAAGTGAAAAAATAAAATGTTGAAAATTCAGATCAAAATTGTAAGGAGTTCTATCGCCATATTAGAATTTATAGAATGAATTCTCATTTCCTTGAAAACAAATTTTCCTAAAGTGGAAAAGAAATATAGATTTTCTTAGAGTGAATGGAAATAGGTAGAAACCGTAGTTACAAAATTGAACAAAACCTCAGAGTAAGAGTTGAAATTGGACTCAACAAAAATCACTAAGTGGAATAATAAATATTTTCATGTTCGGGTATAAAAACTTGTAAAGGTACTTGTTGATTTTCTCATCTGGTTCGCAAGTAAACCTTGCAAACCGTAAAAAACTCTAGCCCAACACAAAAGCCATATTTTGAAACTCTCAATTACTTGAGCATCAAACTTGTTCCTGCGGAGTCGAAGTTGTCTGAAGCAAGTATGAATTTATAGCAAATCAATTCATCTCGTTTCTATAAAAAACAAAGTTTGACTTGGAAGTCCTCTATAACTTGGCCAAGTTTTGTCACAAGACTTAAAAACCTTAGTTTTCTTCCTAAGAGAAAGAAGTATAATTTTTCCCAAGATTTAACAATACTTTAATTCATGTGAAAATTTAAATTGATGCCAAAATAGATAACTCTCATGTTTACAAGTTTACAATTTTCACAATAATGTAACCATATTTAGTTTTTGAACTCATTGCATATTTAAAATATAATGTGAGGAATATCTAGGTCTTCCCTTTTTTGAAAAGATATATATCTTTTATCTTACAAATAATTAATGTAAAATTAGTTTTAGCCAACATCAATGACATGGTTTTGTATTTATTAATGATTAATGATGATAATAAAAGTTTTCATCTATTTTATTGCATTTTCATATCAAATTGTAATTAGATGATATCTAAATTTTTTGTTTTTACGGTATACTTGGAAAAATATATACACTATTCATTTCTCTATATTATCTTTGTTTCATTGGTTGTTCTCTCACTAAATATTATGATGGTCATAAAAACATATGTTACTTGGTTTTTTTCGGCATTCTCTTTCCCCGCTTCGGGGGTATGCTAGTAATGTAATAATGCATTATTTATGAGTAGTATAAAAACAAAAGATAAGTGATAGATGCTAATCTATGTTTTTAAAAGTTGAAGTAGAATTGGACAGATCTAGGTTTTAATAAATATTAACATTATCACAAATGTAAATTGAAGTTTTCAAACATTTTAAAAATAAATTGATGAATAAAAGTTGTGAGATATTATTCCTATCCATAACACTTCAAAGTATGATTGAGTTAGAACAAAATTTTAAGTAACAAATCACAATGATAATATTATTTATTTATGATTATAATACTATTATTATATTAAACTTAAATCACAATGATAATATTATTTATTTATGATTATAATACTATTATTATATTAAACTTAAAGTTCACTTAAAATTAAGATAAAAGACTTTTAAAAATGGAGCACAAATGAGATAAAAAAATGATATCTCTTACAACAAGAATGAAAAATGATGACATTAAATGACAAGTACTATAAAATCAATGCAGTAATAAAGGCACACATGGATTAAAATAATGATATCTCTTGCATCAAGAATGGATTAAAATAATGATATCTCTCACATCAAGAATGAACACATTAAATGACTCATTAAAGTGATGGCTTGGTGACACTTTGTGTAATTTTTTTAGTTAAATATTGCAATCTCACAATACCTATTAAAACCACATAAAAATACGTCCCCGAGGTGTAGGATAGTCGGTGACGGAGTGTGTTGTTAAGCCACTCCGTGATGTTAAAGTCACCGGTTCGAAACCTGCAGGGACAAAAAATCCAACCATGTTAAGGGTTGGTGTGGCTCAGGCCGGGTGCGATCCCCAGGTGATTTTGACGGCTTAGATGCCCCCGAGTCGCGGTTTCTCAAGCCACAGGTTAATCGCGTAGCCAACAGGTCCTGCACAAATTAACAAACAAAAAAAAAAACCCACATAAAAATACTCATATCATTGTGTTCAACCAATAGAAAATTAAGAATTTTAAATTCTATAAAATTGATTTTTTTAAATATTAAATAAATAAAAGAAAATTTAGAAACTTTAAAATATGTATGCAATCACAACATCTAATTGCAAGTCAAAGAAAATTATGAACTTTGGTGACTTTTCATGAAACGTTATGACTATTAAGTCATTTACTTATTTTTAATTGTTTCTTTATCTTTTACTACTTTATTTGTTTATTATTTATATCATTTAGTTTCTTTCCTAGTTTATAATTTATATTAACAAGTCTACTAGGTAGCATATACTTGTCGAATAGAATAATGAAAGTATTGTTTAAGGAGATAGGGAGAGAAGGAGCAAGCATGAAATGACTAGATAGCATAAATATTTATTACAATAACATTGGGGGGAGTGAAGGCAACAATAAGACTTCAAAGTCTTTGGCCAATAAGATCTTAGATAAATGAGTTTTGAAATTTAAAATAAATCATTATTTTTCAAAACTTTAGATAAAGAGGTGTATATTTTCTGGTCAACCATGAACTAATAGAAAGTCAAGCCTAACTTAAAGCTATATACCATGCCTATCGGCAGGTATAATAATAGAATATGCAACAAGTTGTAACCTAATGATCATCCTTTCATTGAATGCAAGAGGGGTAGGGGGTGCCCTAGAACAACTAAACCTAAAAGAAATGTATGATGTCTACAAACCCAATCTCTTTCTTATCCAAGAAACTATGTGTATTAGGTCAAAAGTGGTAGAGATCTTAACTTCCTTTTTGAAAGATTGGAAGTTTTCTTTGATGGATGTTGTGAGGCTATCTGGGCATTTGGAGTCAGGGTTGAATTCTAATATAGATGTCATTTCTTTCAATGTCATGAATGCAAGTATAATTGTAGAAGTAAGATCCAAGGAGTTGAGGAAAGTGTACAAAATAATAAATATGTATGAGCCTTACAGTGATAGAAAGTCTTTCTTAGACGGATTAAAAAGCTTGGGTATTTTGAATGGGGATAATACCATCATAGGAGGGGACCTCAACTTGACTCTTAGCAAGTGGGAAATATGTGGAGAGGTGGACAAGAGAGACGCTCTTACAAGTTATTTTTCTCATTTTTTTGAAGTTGATTATTTTTTATTGTAAAAATTTACTAGATCTAGTTAAATTTTTTTTACTAAGTTTTGATAATTTTTTACTAGATATTGTAAAAAAATTTAAACAAGTTTAATAATTTTTTTTTACTAAATCTCTATAATTTTTTACTCGATCTGACTCTAATACCAATGTAAAATTTAAACAAGTTTAATAATTTTTTTACTAAGTCTTGATAATTTTTTACTCGATTTGACTCTAATACAAATGTAGTGAGTACACTCAAGTTGACTTACTTAAAAGAGTGAGAAGTAAAATATAAAAATGAATAGGATATGAATGTATGAAAATGAGATGCATTGTTTTACAATGAGAGGGCCCCGTATAAATAATCCCAAGGGGGAGCCTTTGGTGACTTTTCATGAAAGGTTATAACTATTAAGTCATTTACTTATTTTTAAATGTTTCTTTATCTTTGACTACTTTATTTGTTTACTTTTTTATATCATTTAGTTTATTTCATAGTTTATAATTTATATACATAACAAAAGATCCAAAAAGTTGTAATCTAATGATTATCCTTTCAACGAAATGCTAAAGGGGTAGGGGGTGCCCTAAAATAACTAGCCCTAAAAAGAATATATGATGTCTATAAATTTATTGTCTTGCTTATCCAAGAAGATATGTGTACTAGGTCAAAACAATAGAGATCTTAACTTCCTTTTTGATAGATTGGAACTTTTCTTCAATGGATGTTGTGGGTCTATCAAGGGGTTTGGTCTCAGGGTAGAATTCTAATAGATGCCATCTCTTCCAATGTCATGAAGGAGAGTATAATGGTAGAAATAAGATTCAAGGAGTTGAGGAAAGTGTACAAAATAATAAATATGTATGGCCCCTACAATGATAGAAAGTTTTTTTTGGAGGGACTTGTAACACACCCGACTCCTAAATACCCTTTCTAGGGATGGGGAATCAAATTCTTTTTCTCATTCATATCATCTCAAATCATCTCTCCGAGGTCTTCATCCTCTTCTACTCGTCCTTAGTTTTCTAATGACTAATACCAACTCAAAATCCAATCCCTGGTTTGCAAGACACTGCCTCCCGAAGTTATTCAGGCATTATTAGTTGGGGTCTTCGGTGTTTGGCGCTGAACGCCCCTTTTCTTACTGCATGCATTCTCCCCGAAGTCCCGAAATATCTCCATGTGGCCTTGGCCATTCGACAATCGACGTTTGAGGTTTTATGTTGAATGTCCCTTTTTTCAGCGTTGGCGTTTGACGTTTGACAATTGACAATCCATGTTCTACATTTTTGGTGTTTGACGATCGACGATCATCATTGAACGTTTCGACGTTTGGCGATCGATGATCGACATTGAATGTTTCAACATCGACAATCGACGATCGACGATGAAATTTTCGGCGTTCGACAATCGACGATCGACATTGATTGTCCCTCTACTATACTATGCACCAAATCTTCCAAACTCCCGAAGTCCCAATTGTGTCACCAACCATGTTGGCCAGGTGGGCACGAACCGGAGGCTGACACGTGACAAGGACCAGAGGTGACATGTGTCCTCTATAGGGGGTGACACGTGTCATGCTCTAATAGTCATAAGGGGTCTGTGAATTGTCCATATCCCGGTGACATGTGGCACCTTAGTTGCGGGTCCACGTCACCCTAGATGATGTCAATGAGCCACATTAGTCCCCGACATACAACCTTCTAACCTCTTTAAAATATCACGGTTGATATATGTCCACGTAGATCCATAGATCTACGGTTCCTGTTACTTTGCGACTTCGAGTTTCGAAGCTTACCAACTCCTCACATCGCGAAGTCTCCGAAGAGCCAAGTCCCTAGAATCTCTAATCTAGCGCCACGTGTCTTGATCCTATCAACGGGTGAGATTCACTTTCGCGTTCATGACTTCGGAGGTTTTCGCACTTTGAATACTCTTAGCCAAGTTCCCCTAGAGTACCAAGTCTCCGAACTTTAGGATCTTCCGCTACGTGGCCTCTCATCCAACGATTCTAGTCCAACGAGCGAATTTTGACAGAGGACAAGTGGGGACCACGTGTCTCTCCATGACATGTTCCCGGTTGGTTGGGCAGTTAAGAGGGGTTCTCAATGAAATCCTTAAATCGACGACTGAGAGGGATCCCGAAGGATCCAAGGATCGACGGTCTATGCCGCTTCGTAAATTCGACATTCGACATTCTTCGTTGAACGTCGGTGTTCGACGTTATACATGGAATGTCGACATTCGGCAATGAATGTTCCTATGTCTTCACATCGATATGGCTGAATACCCGAACTTCCGGTAGCCATTGATATATGGACATGGGTCCCTATACCTTCAACAGTCCAGATTAACTTCACGACTCTGACATTCAGGAGTTTCGGTGCTAGACCACTCCTATTCTCCCAAAGTGGAGCTTCTTCGAAATACTTAATGATACCCTTCCTAAGTTTGATCTAACAGCTGAGAGATATCTCCACTGGATCCCAGATCTATGACCCTCATCAATTCGTGACTCCGGCCTTTGGCTGTGTTCGAGGGTTGTAAAATCCTAAGTCCCAAAGTCCTGAAGCCGAAGTAGCTTCACTCCTTTCGGACTTAGCGAAGGGTTTCCCACCCTGCTTCATATGGGATTATATTTGGATTCTAGGCTACACTTAGCTCTTTATCGAGACTGTATTAAATACCATGGGTATGAGCCCTCAGTCACATGGATGGAGGGTCTGAAGGAACGCCCTTCTCCCATAGAGTTGAACTTGACATTCCTGCTAAGTTAAACTCAAAAGGTCGATGAGACTTAAACGTTTCAGTTAATCCTACCCCAAATCTTCTGCAGATTCCCATACCATAACTCTCTAGCGGCTAACTAAGGTAAATCGAAAACCATGTGAAATAACAGTTTATAGAAGAAAAATGAGCGTTTCTAATAACTGTTCAAACTTTGAAAGACTTAATCATAAACATAGACATTCAATCATCACATCCAATATATTACTCAGAGTATGAAAGTTCTTACAAGAACTAGAAAATGTGAAGCGACTGCTGAAAGGGGTGCCTGTTTCCACCTAACCATAGGCACAACCACTCCTGACGGATTTACCGCTGGCCACCCTTGAGCTAGACCACGATGCTATGAGAGAGATCCTTTCTCCTTGGTCCACGATAGTCGGGGACGAAGGTTACTCTCCTCCTCCCACATGATCCTGGCAACCGAATTCTCTACACCAAGCAAGGAGGTCTATGCAAGCACTTCCTCAGTCACTCGTCAACCTCGTTGATTAGCTTGCAGCGAGATCTTGCCCATGGCTTCTTACAACCAAAAATGAGCTTGCTTCTCAACTTTTCTCTCAACTCCCGAGTCGAAAACCATCTCTCTTCTCTTCTTGAGCTCTACTCTACTTCCTTTCAAATCCATCTCTGTCCCCCCGAATTACTTCCTTTCTTTCCTTCCTTAGCAAGGTTGCATGGTTCCGAATCCCCAACTCGTGGTCATGCCTAGAATCCTTACAGATGGGTACCCTACCCCATATCCTCATTAACTCTTGAAGATGGCCTTCCAACTACTAGCCTGACTGGTAATTCATTTATGGGTCAAAGGACTGTTGAGCAATTACACCTAGTAGGTACTAGTTTGGTGAGGGTCATCTCAACCATTCTTGGTTTCCCTCACCATCTCTCTCATAACATCCATGGTCTATCTTGACAAACTCCCCCCTTTTAGTAGTTCTACAACACATATCAAATTTATATTAATAACATAAAATTCATACATTGACCCTTTTATACAAACATTCATAAAATCAAACATTCACCCATATTTAGTCCACCATAGTCTCTTGGCCAGTTATAGTTATATTTACAAAATGGGGGAAACAAGGGTATTACAATCCCCTCCTCCTTAAAGGAACATCGTCCTCGATGTTCTATCTGTTGATGTGCTCTGTATATATAAAAGTAAACAAAAATGGATATGCATGTTTCATTGCATCCTCCATTTCCCATGTAGCCTCATTCGGGCCAACGTGTTTCCACTGCACCTTGACCTGTGGAATGGTTCTGTCCCTGAGTGGGGTTTCCTTCCTGTCTATTATGCATTGAGGTTCTGGTAGGAATTCTCCCTCTGGTTCCACCTAAATCACAGACCAGTCAATAATATGATTAAAATCATGTACATACTTCTTTAATAAAGAAACATGGAAAACATTATGTGCCTTCAATGTGGGAGGAAGTGCTAACCGATACGCTACTGGTCCCACTCTATCTAGAACTTTGAAGGGTCCATAATACCGAGGTGCCAGCTTGGCACAAGCTCCCATGCTCAAAGAGATTTTCCTGGGTCTAATTCGGAGATACACATGATCCCCTACTTTGAACTCTCTAGGAGTCCTTTTCATGTCTACATATATCTTTTGTCTATCCTGGGATATCTTCAGATTTTGTCTGATCTGAATTACTTGCTGTTGCATTTCCTTTAGCATATCTAGCTCGATTGTAACTCTGTCTAGTGGGTTGTTCCATCTGATTGGAATGATGCATTGTCTTCCATAGAGGGCTTCAAAAGGGATTATTTTTAATGACTCTTGATAGCCATTGTTGTAGGCAAATTCTACCAGTGGTAGGTAGTCTTCCCACTTCTTGGGTTGATGCAGTACATGCATCCTCAACATGTATTCTAACACTTGGTTTACCCTCTATTTTTTCCCATCAGCTTGAGGATGATAAGCTGTACTAAAGAGCATTTTTGTTTCAAAACCAACAAACAAATATTTCCAAAATTTTGAAGTAAATTTTGTATCTCTATTGGATATAATTTCCTTAGGCATGCCATGTAGTCTAAATATATCTTTCATGAAAATGATGGAAATATCTATTTCCTTGCAAGTTGACTTGACGGGTATGAAGTGAGAAGCCTTGCTCAGTTTGTCCACAACTACCATGATGGCGTCGTTCTATTTGGATGATCTTGGTAATCCTGTGATGAAATCCATGGACATGGTTTCCCATTTCCATTCAGGAATTGGTAGGGGCTGCAACAACCCTGCTGAGTGCCGATGCTTTTCCTTGAATTGTTGACATTCTAGACACTTAGCTAAGTAATCAACTATGTCCCTTTTCAGTTTGGGCCAATAAAATAGTTTCCTAGTGGCCCTGATAATTTTCTGATAACCAGGATGACCAGTATATGGTATTTTGTCTAGTTCATCCATTATGAACCTCTTCAAGTCGTCACAATTTGGAATATACAATCTTCCCTTGTAAGTCATCAGGCCATCATTAAGCATCTGATAGACTTCGTACTTCAACCATGTGGGATCTTGCTTTAGGTATGATCTCACTCTCTTGAAAAATGCATTTGTTTCTTGTGCACTTTTGACTCTCTCTTTGATGTATGATCATTGGTGCTTACAACTGCCAAGTGAACCACTTTCATAAGTCTACTAAGGGCATCAACCACCCTATTCTCCTTTCCTTTGATATGTTTGATTTAAAAATCAAACTCACTAAGGAGAGACATCCACCTATTTTGTCTCACATTGAGTTTTGGTTGGTCAAACAAATACCTCCACCCATTATGGTCTGTCATAAGTACAATTCTTCTACCTAAGAGGTAATGCCTCCACATTTTTAAAGCATGCACTATGGAAACCAATTCCATATTATGGGTCACATAATTAACTTCATTCTCATTCAATTTTCTGGATTCGTAGAAAATCACATGTCCTTCTTTCATAAGGAATCCTTCGTGCCCTTCCTTGCAGGCATCTGTACACACAAGGAAGTCCTTGTTTGGGTCTGCAATCTTCAGTACAGATGCATTGGTTAGAAGGAATTTTAGCTCTTGAAATGTTTCTTCACATTCTGATGTCCAAATGAATTTAACCCCATTTTTTTGAAGGGAGTTGATTGGGCAACCAATCTTGGAGAATCCCTTTATGAACCTCCTATAGTATCCTGCTAGTCCCATAAAGGATATGATATCAGATACATCCTTTGGGGTAGGCCAATCCATGATGGCTTTAATATTGTCAGGATCAACTGCCACTCCTTCCTCATAAATAACATAGCCTAAGTAATGGACTTGTTTTTGGAAAAAATCACAATTACTAAGCTTAGCATAGAGCTGATGTTCTCTTAGTACTTGGAGTACTATATTGAGTTGGTCTTCATGTTCTTCCCTATTCTTGGAGTAGATTAGGATATCGTCAATGAAAACCAACACAAAACTATCCAATAACTTTATGAATACATTATTCATTAAGCACATAAAAGTCGCTAACACCACCACAAACTCATAGTGACCATATCTTGTCCTAAAGGCTGTCTTGTGGATGTCTTCATCTTTAATTCAGACATGATGGTATCCAGACCTCAAGTCAATCTTGCAGAAGTTTGTAGCACCCCTTAATTGGTCAAACAAGTCATCGATCCTTGGTAAGGGATACTTATTCTTGATGGTCACCTTATTGAGTTGTCTATAATCTATGCATAATCTAAGTGTGCCATATTTCTTTTTCACAAACAAGGCTGGTGCTCCCCATGGGGACACACTAGGCCGAATGTATCCTTTGTCCCACATCTCCTTCAACTGTAGTTTGATCTCAACTAGCTCTGGTGTACTCATTCTATAGGGTGTTCTAGACATTGGCATCGCTTCTGGTACAAGTTCTATTGAAAAGTCAATATCCCTTCTCGGAGGTAGACTTGACACCTCTTCTGGGAATACATATTTATATTCTCTTAATATGAGATGGTACTCTACGCTGGGTTTGTCATTCTCAACAAAGTTTTGTACTTGTATTGCATACAAGGGACATCCCTTTTTGCAATACTTCTTCACATGGAGGGCTAATATTTGTCGCACTGAGATAGGATTTTGAATCCCTTGTAGGGTTTTTGATGTAGGAGCATCATTGGCAAGCATGCAGAGTAAGACCTATCAACGTCTGGGAATCTGTATGAGACCTCAACGCTGGCAATTGTAACAGAAATTTTGAAGTACTCCTTAACTTAGTGTCGGAAAAATCTTTTGAGGCACGCTTGAGCAATCACGAGCGAAGTGGGAGTTTCCACTCCGGCTCTAGAATGTGACTGGACTAAGATAGTCGTAGGTTAGGTTTTGATGTAGACAAGTAGTCAGGGGGAACCCTAAGAGCCCTATGAGATAAATAGAGGTTATGTACGCCCAAATGAGGCTAGATGCAAGTTAGTAGGAGATTTCTGAGTTTTCAGTTTTAGTTTTTTATTACAGCTGTAGCCATTTTCACTTTGGAATATAACAGAGGGAAATTGATCCAATGCATGGTGTGGAAATTGTTTTGCAATTCTCTATTATTGTGATTTCATGAATGAATGAATGAATTTTGTTATTAGTAGATGGAACTGTGAATGTTAGGATAAGTTTCAATTGTTTCTCTTCTGTTGAAGTGGTGCAAGGTGTGCACACAGAACACAAAGAGTGAATTAACAGAATCTATTTCGATTCCGAAGCTTAGAAGAGATAACACAAAAATTCCCTTTGCAAGGAGTGCAAAGAGACTGGTGTAAGGCATGCAAAATCGTGCGCAAGAATTCAAACCTTGCGTAAAGATTTGGTGCAAGGAGTGCACAGATCTGAGACTCGACTAAGTGTCAAAGGGACTTTTCAAGAAGTCGAAGAACCAAAAAAGGGGAACACTAGGAGGGCGAGAGAAATTTCTCTTTGAGAAATCATTTGGATCTGAGTTATCGAAATCCCTGAAATGTAAGGAGTGCACGGGAAGTCGAAGTCTTCACTTGACCAAGCTCAGGAGGAATAACACTTTTTATAAGTGTTAATGAGATCCATGAAACAGACTTGTAGGAAGGACAAAGGTCAAAGCATTTGAATCCTTCAAAAATATTCTAAGTCTGAAGAAAGCGTAAGCTCAGGGAGAAAAATCTGGACCGTCCAGTCAGCGTTCAGACAAGGAGGAGCAAGCGTAGAGGGGGAAAGATCTTAGCCATTCGGTCTAAGCACAAAAGAATCGTAACCGCCTGATCAAGGTAACGTGCACTAACGATAAGCCTTGAAAGTATACAGGAGGAGAAGGGTTATGAAAGTTCCGAAATCATCAAAACCGTCCATCAAGGGGGGACACGTGGCGAGAGATCAGTGTTTCGCTGACTCGTGACTCAGAGAAGTCAAAGGTAGAGTTATAAGAAATCGAGAATCGTGATTTGATCGCAGCCGTTGATCGGAGGAGGGAGCTGAACTGTAGATCTGGTCTTGTCGGGAGTTCACAATACGGGATATCGGAAGTAGGAGTTCTAGGAACTCGCAAAATTCGAGTTCACGATTTGATCTGAGCCATCGGATCAAGGAGAGATTTGGACCGTTGGTTTCCCAAGGAGATATCGATAGTTCAGATATCGGGAGAAGGGAGGTGAGTGGCCCTCCAACTTCATGAAACGCGAAGTCCCGATACGTGAAAAGGAGATCAAGACTGTTGGATCCTGGGGATTGTGGATCATTGATTTGGCGCTCTGAAATATTGACATTTTGGGAGTCAGGAGCGAGCATGATTTAATCTGAGCCATTGGATCGAGGGAAGATCTAGGCCGTTAGATCTAAAGCATTGGGAGTTCGGACCTCGGGAGAATGGAGGTGGATCCCATCGGGAGTTCTTGATATGTGAAATCACGACACACTCAGAAGATTGGCCCACAATCATAACGAAGGGTCACATCGGTGGAGGAGAATAGAGAGGCTAGTACACACTAGGATCCTATCAGGATTTCATATGTCAGGAGAGTTGGGGTGACTCACATGCGAAGACCTGATACACGAAGTCATGACGTGCCTTTTGATCAGGCGAGTGGTCACAACCGTGGTCATGTAAAGGAAATGGCTTAGCTAGAGAAGATCTAGGGCCCGTTTGTCGTTGAGGTTTAAACAATGCTCAGAAGAGGGCCCATAGGTCTCATACGACCCACCTCTTTGGAGAAATGACCTATGTAAGTGGGTTTGGGGTCTAGCATAGACCCGAAGATTCAACCAGACTTAGTTTCTTGATCGATCCTAGACCGAGAGCTTGTGCAGCCCTTAGGAGAGAAGGGGGGTTCGCACCAAGTGGTATCAGAGATGAAGTTTTGCTTGTAGACAACAGGTAAAGGAGAGGAGACAAAAGAACTTGAAGTTGTACTCTGCGTGTGACAGACAGTCGACACAATTCCACCAAGGAGATGAGGGGAACCACCTTTAGCCAATCGAGTTGTAGAAAGGGAGATGCAAGAACTTCGTGCAAGAGTAGAGGTGATGGAGGCAACACAAAGATGAGCACCTGATGCTAGAGACATTAGGGATGTAGAGAGTGAAGCAGTAGAAGTCGAAGAAGCTGTAGGAGAGGAGGTCGTCGAAGAACGATTGTTGAGAGCATTTGTTAGATTGGGAGGCAGAGCCAAGATAGAGGTCCCAATGTATGAAGGGAATTTAGATGCTAAAGAGCTGCTGGATTGGATAAGATCCATGGAAAAACATTTCGACTATGAAGATGTCGTTGAAGAGAGAAAGGTGAAATAGGTTGTCACCAGGATAAAAGGACATGCAACACTGTGGTGGGATGAACTGCAGGCTGAGAGGAGGAGCCAAGGAAAACATAAGATAAATAATTGGGACATAATGGTAGCCAAGCTGAAGGCTAAGTTCATGCCCAAGGATTATCAGATTAATTTGTTCAAGAAGATGCAGAACCTGAGATAGAAGGGGATGATAGTTAAGGAGTACATAGAGGAGTTCTATAGGCTGAACATCAGAATTGGACAAAGGGAGAGAGATGAAGAAAAAGTTGCCAGATATATAAATGGCCCATGATATGAAATCCAGGATGAGCTCAACATGATGTCGGTAAAGATAGTGGAGGATGCTTATCAGTTCACACTGAAGGTAGAGGAGAAGTTGGTCAGAAAACAAAGCCAGTGAGGAAGAGGCAAAAGCCTAGCCCTAAACAAAAGCAAGGGAGTTACCCATGACAAGGAACATAAGTCTAATGACGAGACTGAGAAACCACATAATCACATGAAAATAGGAGGAAGTTCCTGAGGAAGGCAGAGTGGTGGAAGAAGTTCTTCTAGAGGAAGAGGAAGAAGAGGAGGAGGAAAAGTAAGATGCTATGCCTGTGGAAAGATATGGCACATGTCTTGGGAATGTCCCAAGAAAAATAAATAAGGAGGAGGTGAAGCTCACATTTCAGAAGAACAGAGAAGAGATGTTGAAGCAGAAGGAGTAGAGGATGGAAGATCCCTGATGTTGAGAAAGGTTCTTTTAAAACCAGAGGCAACAGTTGAGAGGCTAGTGCAGAGGAACAGTCTCTTCAGAACAACTTGCAAGACTAAAGACAGAGTATTCAAGGTAATAATTGATAGTGGGAGCACAAACAACTTAGTATCCACAGAGATGGTGGAGAAATTGGAGTTGGAGACAACTACACATCCAAATCCATACAAAGTCTCATGGTTGCAGAAAGGACACCAGGTAATGGTTACTAAAAAATGCTTTGTTGGATTTAAGATAGGAGAATATAGAGATGAAATTATATGTGATGTAATTCCCATGGATGTATGCCATATTTTGTTGGGAAGACCATGGCAGTTTGACAAGAATGTCATTCATGATGGGAGGAAAAATACATACACCTTGGAGAAGAATGGTAGAACACACATGTTGCTGCCAATAGAGGAGAAGAAAGTGAAGGAGGAAGCTAGCACATGCATACTTCTCATGAGTGGGAAGTGACTCCTGAAAGAATTCACGGAAGAATAGGAGATGCAGTTCGCTGTGGTAAGGAAACCCAGAGTTATCCTTACAATTACTTCAATGGATGATTTGCTTGAAGAAGTTCAGGAATTGTTGGATAATTTTGTTGACATAGTGGTGGATGAGCTGCCTAACTCATATCCACCCATCAGAAGTATCAACCATCATATTGACTTGATACCAGGAGCAAGTCTACTGAACAAAGCAACATACAGACTGACACCTCGAGAGAATGAGGAGGTGAAGAACGAAGTCCAAGAATTGTTAGACAAGGGTTTGTTAAGAGAAAGCTTGATTCCATGCGCAGTACCAACTGTGTTGAGTCCAAAGAAGGATGGAGGATGGAGAATGTGTACAGACTCGAGAGCCATTAACAAGATAGCCATCAGGTGCAGATTTCCTTTACCAAGAATGGATGATTTAATAGACTATTTAAGTGGATCAAATTTCTTTTCTAAAATAGATTTGAAAAGTGGATATCAACAGATTAGAATGAGAGAAGGTGATGAGTGGAAGACAACCTTTAATACAAACAAAGGTTTGTATGAATGGCTTGTTATTCCATTTGACTTAACAAATGCCCCAAGTAATTTTATGAGGCTAATGAATGAAATACTCATTGGCAAGTTTGTGGTTGTGTATCTGGATGATATAATAATCTTTAGTAGGACTAAAGAGGAGCATTTGAGACATATGACACTAGTAATGAGGAGGCTACAACAGGAGAAGGTGTTGATAAATCTGAAGAAGTCCTCTTTTATGAAGACATAACTCATTTACTTGGGTTTTGTGATCTCTTCAAATGAACTGAAGATGGATCCAGAGAAGGTGAAAGCAATCAAAGAATGGTTGTCACCAAGAAGCATGTTTGAGGTAAGGAGATTTCATGGATTAGCAAGCTTCTATAGTAAGTTCATCAGAGACTTCATTGGAATTTGTACGCCTATGATGGATACAATGAAGAAGAAGCACAAGTCTTTTAAATGGATAGAGGAAGTCGAGAGGAGCTTCAATATACTGAAAGAGAAAATAACAGAACGACCAATTCTGGTCTTGCTAAATTTTGAAAAGACATTTCAGGTGAGATGTGATGCAAGTGGAGTTGCAATTGGAGCAGTTTTGAGTCAGGATAATAGACTTGTTGCCTATTTCAGTGAGAAGTGGAATGAGACCAAGAGAAAATACTCCACGTATGACAAGGAGTTTTATACCATAATTCAAGCCTTGAAGAAGTGGGGACATGACCTTGTCCCACAAGAATTTGTCTTGTATAGCAATAACCAAGCCTTACAATTCATAACCATACAAGAAAAATTGAATCAGAGGCATGCAAAATGGGTTGAGTTTATGCAGAATTTTACTTTTGTCATAAAACATATTGTTGGGAATGCTAACAAAGTTGTTGATGCATTAAGTAGGAGATGTTTGATTCTGCAGGAATTTCAGGTGAAGACCTTGGGGTTTGAACACCTTAAGGACATGTATTGTGATGATATAGATTTCAAGGAAGCATATGAAGCATGTGCAAATCCTGCGTTGAGAGACATAAGCCAGTGTAAAGAGTACATGATTCAGGAGGGATTACTATTCAAGGGAAATCAGTTGTGCATACCAAAATGCTCAATGAGGGATAACCTTTTGAAGGAAAAGCATAGTGGAGGATTGGCTGGACATTTCGGCCATGATAAAACATTTGCACAGTTGAGTAGTTCATACTATTGTCTAGGTATGAGAACAAAAGTGACAAAGTTTGTGAACAGATGTAGAATCTGCCAACATTCAAAAGGAAAAAGATAGAACACTAGATTGAATCAACCATTGCCAATACCAGAGAGGCCTTGGGATGTAATAAGCATGGATTTTGTGTTGGGACTACCAAGAGCGCAAAGAGGATTTGATTCCATATTTGTGGTGGAGGATAGATTTTCAAAGATGGCACACTTTATCCCATGCTAGAAGACCAGTGATGCAACACATGTTGCAAATCTGTTTTTCAAGGAAGTTGTAAGACTTCACGGCCTACCCAGAAGCAGTGTCTCGGAAAGAGACACAAAATTTGTTGGTCACTTTTGGAGAACACTGTAGAAGAAATTGAGGACAGATTTGTCCTTCAACTCAACTTACCACCCTCATACATATGGATAGACTGAGGTGGTAAATAGAAGTTTGGGAAACTTATTAAGAAGTTTGGTTACTGAGCAACAAAACCAGTGGGATCAGATTCTGCCACAAGCAGAATTTGCATACAATGATTCACCAAACAAGAGCACTGGAAAAAGACCATTCCAAATATCGTATCGAATGCAACCCATGGGAGTATCTAAGTTGAGATACTTGGAACAGAGTGAGATCAGGAGTGCTGGAAGAGAAGATTTTGCTGTAGAAATGCAGAAGCTCCATAGCCAGATCAGAGGAAAGTTGCAAAATTCTAACCAGGAGTACAAACACAGAGCTGATCAACATCACAAAGAAATTCAATTTGAAGTAGGAGATTAGGTTCTGGCACATCTCAGGAAAGAAAGGTTCCCTAGGGGAACATATAAGAAGTTAAAAATGAAGAAGAGAGGGCCATGTAATATCTTGAGGAAGTTTGATGCAAACGCCTATGAGATTGAGCTGCTAGATGATGTGGGCATATCACCCATATTCAATGTTTCAGATGTGTATCCTTACAGGGAAGATGACACCAAGGGATTAGAATATCAGGTGAAGGTTCAGTGGGAGAAACAAATGCCTGTAGCAGAGAAACCACATATGGAGAAGACTGTTGATCAGAGGATCGGCAAAAATATCTGGAGGAAGATGTATTTTGAATATCTGGTCAAGTGGAAGGGACACCCAATAGAAGATGCCAGTTGGGAAAATGAAGCCACCATTCATAAGCATGGAAAGTCGGTGCAGGAGCTCATGGACATGAGTCCATGAATTTTTGTCAAGGGGAGTATGATGCAGAAGCATCGCTGGCAAGAACGTGGAGCAAGACCTATCAGTGTCTGGGAATCTGTACGAGACCTCAACACTGGAAATTGCAACAGACATTTTGAAGTACGCCTTATCTCAACACTGAAAAAATATTTTGAGGCACGCTTGAGAAATCGTGAGCGAAGTGGGAGTTTCCACTCCGGCTCTGGAATGCGACTGGACTAAGATAGCCGTAGGTTAGGTTTTGATGTAGACAAGTAGTCAGGGGGAACCCTAAGAGCCCTATGAGATAAATAGAGGTTATGTACGCCCAAATGAGGCTAGCTGCAAGTTAGTAGGAGATTTCTGAGTTTTCAGTTTTAGTTTTTGATTACAGTTGTAGCCATTTTCACTTTGGAATATAATAGAGGGAAATTGATCCAATGCATGGTGTGGACATTGTTTTGCAATTCTCTGTTATTGTGCTTTCATGAATGAATGAATGAATTTTGTTATGATTAGATGGAATTGTGAATGTTAGGATAAGTTTCAATTGTTTCTCTTCCGTTGAAGTGGTGCAAGGTGTGCACACAGAACACAAGGAGTGCGTTAACAAAATCTATTTTGATTCCGAAGCTTAGAAGAGATAACACAAAACTTCCCTTTGCAAGGAGTGCAAAGAGACTGGTGTAAGGAGTGCACAATCGTCCGCAAGAATTTGAACCTTGCGTAAATATCTGGTGCAAGGAGTGCACAGATATGAGACTCAACTAAGTGTCGAAGGGACTTTGCAAGAAGTCGAAGAACTAAAAAAGGGGAATGCCAGGAGGGCGAGAGGAATTTCTCTTCTAGAAATCCTTCGTATCCGAGTTATCGAAATCCTTGAAATGCAAGGAGTGCGCGAGAAGTCGAAGTTTTCACGAGACCAAGCTCAAGATGAATAACACTTTTCATAAGTGTTAACGAGATCCAAGAAATAGACTCATAGGAAGGACAAAGGTTGAAGCCTTTGAATCCTTCGAAAATCTTCTAAGTCTGAAGAAAGCGTAAGCTCAGGGAGAAAAATATGGACCATCCATTCAGTGTCCAGACAAGGAGGAGCAAGCGCAGAGGGGGAAATATCTCAGTCGTTTGGTTTGAGCACAAAAGAATCGTAACCGCCCGATCAAGGTAGCGTGCACTAACAATAAGCCTTGAAAGTATATAGGAGGAGCGGGGTTATGAAAGTTATGAAATCATTGAAACCGTCCATCAAGGGGGGACATGTGGTGAGAGATCAACGTTTCCCTGACTCATGACTCAGAGAAGTCAAAGACAGAGTTATAAGAACTCGCGAATCACGATTTGATCATAGCCATTGATTGGAGGAGGGAGCTGAAACGTAGATCTAGTCTTGTCGGGAGTTCGCAATTCGGGATATCAGAAGTAGGAGTTTTGGGAACTCATGAAATCTGAGTTCGCGATTTGATATGAGTTGTTGGATCAAGGAGAGATATGGACCATTGGTTGCCCAAGGAGATATCAGGAGTTTGGATATCGGGAGAAGGGAGGTGAGCGTCCCTCCAAATTCGTGAAATGCAAAGTCCCGATACACGAAAAGGAGATCAGGACTGTTGGATCATGAGGATTGTGGACCGTTGATTTGGTGCTCTGAAATATCGACATTTCGGGAGTTGGGAGTGAGCGCGATTTAATATGAGCCGTCGGATCGAGGGAATATCTGGGCCTTCAGATCTGAAGCATCGAGAGTTTGAACCTCGGGATAACGGAGATGGATCCCATCAGGATTTCCCGATACATGAAATCGCGATGCACTCAGAAGATTGGCCCACGGTCATAGTGAAGGGTCACATTGGTGAAGGAGAATAGAGGGGCTAGTACGCGCTAGGATCCTATCGGTATTTCGAAGGTCGAGAGATTCAGGGTGACTCACATGCGAAGACCTGATACATGAAGTCACAACACACCTTTTGATTAGGTGAGTGGTCATAGCCGTGGTCATGTAAATGAAAGGGCTTAGCCAGAGAAGAGCTAGCACCCGTTTGGCGTTGAGGTTTGAACAACGCTCAGGAGAGGTCCCGCAGGTCTCATATGACCCGCGTCTTTGGATAAAGGACCTGTGTAAGTGGGTTTGGGGTTTAGCAGAGACCCAAAGAGTCAATCAGACTCAGTTTCTTGATCAATCCTAGAGCGGGAGGTCGCGCAACCCTTAGGAGAGAAGGGGGGTCTGCACCAGTTACCCTTCTTCCTACTTCATTTTCACACTCCAAAGTTTTACTTTAATAGTCCAACTTGGTTTTGTGGGCAGCCAACCAGTCCATGCCAATCAACATGTCATAAGATCCTAAATGAGGTATATTTAGGTTCGCTTGGGTGGGAAACCCACTCATAACGAATTGGTATGCTGGTACGATTTATGTTACTTTTCTTTTGATTCCAGTGGCTAGTTGTACCAGGCATGATTTAACATGTTTAACTTGTTTCAATTTACATTTCTCAACAGTTTGAGGGGCAACATAACTCAAATTAGAACCAGGGTCAATTAAAATGGAAACAAGATGGTTGGAAATCGTACCTTCCATCTCCACCACTGAAGCTTGGTGGTCAACTTGTCTATTATCCAAGGTTGCATAAATTTGTGGCATGCTCCTAGCCACATCATTGAATGTAGTAGCCTCTTGGACATTGTATACCCTCTTATTGCTCTGTTGCCTATGCAGTCAGTCCCTCAACAAATGTTCCTCTCCACAACCCAAAAATTTCAAGGGTTCTCTCTTCGTGTTATCAGTCTTACTTGGAACTGCTCCGAATGGTTTATTTCCACTATGGGATGGACAATTTTGCTGATACACACTTTTGGTAGGAAGGCTCATCCTAGATCTCTTTCCATGGTTCTTAAATATCGAGGGTTTAAACCCCTTCTTCTTGAATACTGAATTTTTTTCTTTTTCGAGTCTTCATGGAGTTCTGTCTTATTCTTGAATTGCTCATAGCAATACCTTGCTTTTCGAATAGTATCTTCTAAGGTCTTTGGCTCATCAAACTCAATTTTGTCCCGGTAGGACTGAGGTAATCCACTAATAAATCGTTTCATCTCTACCTTTTCATCCTTTATGTAGGAAACATACCTCATCAACTTGAGAAATTTGTTGATATACTCATCTATGGTGAGTTTTCCCAGCTTGAGTTCATAGAACTCCTTGGTCTTCCCATAAAAGTAATTTTTCCGACACATACTTCTTCTTGAAGTATTTCTCAAATTGTTTCCATGACAAGTCCTTCTCATGGATTCCTTTCACATTCCCAAGGTCCTCCCACCAAATGGAAGCTTTCCCATTCATGTTGAAAATGGCTATACGAGCCTTTAAGTTTTAAGAGTAGTCATGGACTATGAAGTACTTCTTCAAGCCGAGTAGCCAACATTTTGCTTTTCCCCCCTTATTAATCTCTCCATCGAAGGTGGGCGGTTTGGCTTTCTTGAAATCTTCAGGGTCATGTCTCTTGGAATGTTTCCTCTTCTTTCCTCTTGTCTGAGAAAGGGAACTAGTTTTTCCACTAGAATATTCCTTGGGGTTATCAGTGTCCTCAGAGGGACATTCCGGTGAGTGTCTCTTGGCTCCATGTTGGGCCTTCCTTGAGGTGATCCTCCTAGTGTGGCCACTTTCCGGACCATGCTTTTGTATCTCAGGTGGACTTCGGTTTTTCTTAGTATGATGTCTATCCACATGGCTGGTAGTTGGACCATGTTGTAGTTGCCTTTGTATATCTGATAGACTTTGCCGTAGGACTGCATTAATTTCAGTCCACTTTTCCTACTCCTTTTTCAACCTTTCATTGTAAACCTTATAACTCTGTAATTATGAAATGAGGCTTCTTACAGTTTCCGCCAAATATGGAGGGGTTTCCACTGCCCTCCTTTCATCAGATTCTTCCTCTCTGTTGTGGGATCTCTCCCCCAACTCATGGTGTGTCACCATCCCTTACATTGTATTTTTCCCGCTGTTCACTGACTGCTTGAGTGCTGACAAAACATTTTCTATTAGTTACTAATCTACCAATTCACGAACAACACCTATTATTGCAAAGTGAAGTTAGCTTCTTTATTTGGAAACAATAGCAATATACAAAGAAGATTTCCAAAGCATCTATCAACATTAGAAGGTTTCGTTCTTCTCTTCAGTAGAGGTTCATAAAAGTTTCTTATAGAAGGGGGATAAGGTAGGGTGTTATCCCATAAAGTTCTATAATAATAATTTATGCTACTCGTGCATGAGACCAAGTAGGCCAAGTGTTATTTCCATGCTATGATACAAATTTGTAACACACCCAACCCTTAAATACCCTTTCTAGGAATGGGGCATCGCATTTTTTTTCTCATTCAAATCGTCTCAAATCATCTCTCCGAGATATTCATCCTCTTCTACTCATCCTTATATTTCTAATGACTGTTACCAGCTAAAAATACAATCCCTGGTTTGCAAGACACTGCCTCCCGAAGTTATTCGGGCATTATTAGTTGGGGTCTTCAGTATTTGGCGCTGAATGCCCCTTTTCTTACTGCACACATTCTCCCTGAAGTCCCAAAATATCTCCATGTGGCCTTGGCCATTCAACAATCGACGTTCGATGTTTTACATTGAACATCCCTTTTTTGGCATTCGACAATCGACGATCGATGTTCTACATTTTTCGACGTTCGGTGATTGACGATCACATTGCTGAACATATTGACGTTCGGTGATAGATGATTGTCGTTGAACGTTTCGACATTTGATGATCGGCGTTGAATGTTTCAGAGATCGAAAATCGATGATCGACGATAAAATTTTTGGTGTTCGATAATCTACGATCGATGTTGATCATCCCTCTACTATACTACGCCCCAAATCTTTTGAACTCCCAAATTCCCAAACTCTCAGAGTCCCAGTCATGTCACCAACCACGTTGGTCAGGCATGCATGAACCAAAGGCTAACACACGGTGAGGACCAGGGGTGACATGTGTCCTCTCTAGGGGGTGACACGTGTCATGCTCTAATAGTCATAAGGGGTCTGTGAATCGTCCATATCTTGGTGACACGTGGGACCTTAGTTGTGGGTCCACGTCACCCTTGAAGACGTCAGTGAGCCACATCATCCCCATACATACATCCTTATAACCTCTTTCAAATCTCACAGTTGAGATATTTCCACGCATATCCATAGATCTACGGTTCCCATTACTTCACGACTCTGGGCTTCAGAGCTTACCAACTCCTCACATCGCGAATTCCCCGAAGAGCCAAGTCCCCAGACTCTCTAATCTAGCGCCATGTGTCCTCATCCCATTAATGAGTGAGATTCACTTTGCTGTTTGTGACTTTAGATGTTTTCACACTCTAAATATTCTTAGCCAAGTACCCCTGGAGTACCAAGTCTTTGGACTTTAGGATCTTCCACCACGTGGCCTCTAATCCAACGGTTCTAGTCCAACGAGCAACTTTTAACATGGGACAAAAGGGGGCCACATGTCACTCCATGACATGTTCTTGATTCGTTGGGCAGTTAAGAGGGGTTCTCAATGGAATCCTTATATCGATGACTGAGAGGGATCCTGAAGGATTCAAGGATTGACGGTCTACGTCGCTTTGTAAATTCGACATTCTTCATTGAACGTCGTTGTTCGACGTTTGACGTTCTACATTGAACGTCGACGTTGAACGATGAACGTCCCTATGTATTCACATCGATATTGTCGAATACCCAAAATCCTAGTAGCTATTGATCTATGGACACACGTCCCTCTACCTTCAATGGTCCAGATTAAATTCGTGACTCTGACATCCAGGAGTTTTAGTGCTAGACCACTCCTATTCTCCTAAAGTTTAACTTCTCCGAAATACTTAACGCTACCCTTCCTAAGTCCGATCTAACGATTGAGAGAGATCTCCACTGGATCCCAGATCTACAACCCTCATGAATTCGCAACTCCGGCCTTAGACTATTTTCGAGGGTTGTAAAATCCTAAGTCCTGAAGTCCAGAAGCCAAAGTAGCTTCACTCCTTTCAGGCTTAGAGAGGGGTTTCCAACCGTGGGTCATATGGGATTATATTTGGATTCCAGGATACACTAAACTCTTAGTCGAGACTGGATTAAAGACCATGGGTATGAGCCCTCGGTCACATGGATGGAGGGTCTGAAGGAACACCCTTCTCCCACAGAGTTGAACTTGACATTCACACTAAGGTAAAATCAAAAGGTTGACATGACTTAAACATTTCAGTTAATCCTACCCTGACTCTTCTGTGGATTCCCATACCATAAATCTCTAGCAACTAACTGAGGTAAATCGAAAACCATGTGAAAATAATAGTTTATAGAAGCAAAATGAGTGTTTCTAATAACTGTTCAAACACCGAAAGACTTAATCATAAACACACACAT
The DNA here is from genome assembly GCA_009831015.1 of Picea engelmannii. Lineage (NCBI taxonomy): Eukaryota > Viridiplantae > Streptophyta > Pinopsida > Pinales > Pinaceae > Picea > Picea engelmannii. The sequence continues at coordinate 33,912 of ML810457.1, forward strand.
TCAATCATCACATCCAATATATTACTCAGAGTATGAAAATACTTATCGGAACTAGAAAATGTGAAGTGACTGCTGAAAGGGGTGCATGTTTCCACCCAGCCATAGGAACAACCACTCATGACAGATTTACCACTGGCCACCCCTGAGCTAGACCATGATGCTCTGAGAGAGATCCTTTCTCCTTGCTCCACGACAGTCAAGGAAGGAGGTTACTCTCCTCCTCCCACATGATCCTAACAACCAGATTCCTCTACACCAAGCAAGGTGGTCTACATAAGAACTTCCTCTGTCACTCGTCAACCTCGTTTATCATCTTGCAGTGAGATCCTACCCGTGATTTCTTACAACCAAAAACGAGCTTGCTTATCAACTTTTTTCTCAATTCTTGAGTCGAAAACCAAATCTCTTCTCGTCTTGAGATTGTTTTCTCTACTTTGCTTCCTTTCAGATCCGTCTCTGTCCCCCCAATTACTTCCTTTATTTCCTTCCTCAACAAGGTTGCATGGGTCCGAATCCCCAACTCGTGGTCAGGCCTAGAAGCCTTACAGATGGGTACCCTGCCCCATATCCTCATTAACTCTTGAGGATGGCCTTCCAACTACTATTTTGACTTGTAATTCATTTTTGGATCAAAAGACTATTGAGAAAGTACACCCAGTAGGTATTTGTTTGGTGAGGGTCATCTCAACCATTCTCGGTTTCCCTCACCATATCTCTCATAGCATCCATGGTCTATCTTGGAAAACTCCCCCCTTTCAGCAGTTGTGCAACACATATCAAATTTCTATTAATAATAGAAATTTTATACATTGACCCTTTTATACAAACATTCATCAAATCAAACATTCACCCATATTGAGTCCGCCATAGTCTCTTGGCCAGTTATAGTTATATTTACAAAATGGGGGAAACATGGGTATTATAGGAGTAGGAAGAAAAGGTATTATGAATGGGGATAATACCAAATTATTAGAGGGTACCTCAACCCGACTCTTAGCATACCTCAACAAAGTGAACAAAGGTCGACCTTAACTTGAGAGATGGGTTTTAGGAAGAGATTGATATTGAGATTGGCAAATAGAAATATGCTCAAACTCTATACTATGTAAAAGTTTTGTTTAGGTGCTCATGGTGTCACTCTTACGGACATGTAGCAAATGATTGCAATTTAAAATTATCCAAAGGAGAATGGAGGAGAAAGTACAATTAGGTTCAAGGGTTGAAGATGATAGTTGATGATCAAATTCAAAATCTAGAGACAGTTACGAATTCTTGAGATATTATCAACAAATATGTTCTTTTAGAAATACCATAAAGTCAAGAAGCAAAAGGAATATAGGAAGATGATAAAATGAAGCACATAGAAATGGGTGTGGGTCAGAAAGAAATGATGAAAGTATGTTTTAAAGAGCCCATTGAAGAGACAAGGATTTGAAGACAATTCCATTATTGTATGATTTGAAGGAGACAACTCATTGTGTTCAAGATCCAAGAACTCTTGATTTGATTAAATTATTTTCCACCCTACTTTCGAATGAAATATATGAACCCATAAGCTCGTTAATCTTTTTGAAGGAACAATGGCCAGTTTTGGGTGAACTTTTTGTTATAACTAAACATAACTACATGATCATAAAAAACATATCAAACTTTCTTGGGGAGAGAGAAACATAAAACAATAAAAAACATGCATATAAATGGACACAAGAGATGTCAATATTAACCCAACATTCCCCCTTTTAAACTTGACTTCGGATAACCACCTACCCCCCTCAAAGTTTATAACCACATATTTGAGAATACAACATGCCCTTTTATACTGGTGATCCAACAAGCTAGGGGTACACATGCCTATCCAAGATCTTATAGTCGTATGCCCATTTACATGTGATTTTGCAACTTGTCATTGTGTCGAAAAAAGTATTCTCCATTTCACTCCACCTCCACGTGCTTCGACCAATCATCAACTTTTATTCTTGCCATGCATTTCTAGCTTCCATTTACCATGGTTCATAGACCCATGGACCATCACTTTAATTTGTATGCAACCCAATATATATAAAAACAAGATATGCACATAGGTCCATGCCCATCTCTTGCCATTTTATATCATTGAGCTTCTCCTTTATCCAAGAACCATATATTTATGTGGCTTGATTTATATTTGGGCTCTCCAGGTCCACCACTTTTAAGTGTAATCAAAACCAACACTTCGTTCCACAATTATTGGTTAACACCACACACCATCCCACACTTTGTTTCAATAAACAATACTAGCAATAACTATCATCGATGGAATTTTTTTTGCTTGCACTGAAATAAACAAGGTGCTCTACAACCTAGTATGACATAGATGTTTTCATGTACTTATGTTCATGACAACATCTAAAAAAAATTAATCCAACATAACTTCATCTTAAGCACAGATCTATCAAGCACTGAGAAGGATCAAATTTCTCGACGTGTAATTTTTTTCATCATTTAATATGAATGAATTAATACATGAATTAAAATGGAACTAAATGAGAAAAAAATTACACCTCAAGGTATATTGGTCGAAGATCATTACGAGTTAACTCTACAACTCTATGCATGGGCCTTATGATTTGACAGTGGGAACAATATGCAAAAGAATTTTTTTAATAACACTATGCCCACACCACAAATGCATGGTTCTTACAAATTGTCAGTTTGTCATCTTCTTGGAATCATTCTCACATGGATTGAATCAAATAATGTGCACATGCAATGTCATCCAATCTAGTTGTTGTGTATTTCTAGCAAGGAATCACTAGCGCATCAAGGGTTAGCATCTATGCAATGTGAAAATTATCCTCAACAAATCCATCATGGAATTTCTTATCATAAAGTTGTTACCCTAATCTCATGAGCATGAAAATAACCTCTATTCCATAGTTTGGACACTAGTTGGCATACCTTTGTTGATCACTATAAGCACCATATAAAAGATCCGCTAAAGGAAAAAAGATCACTAAAAAGTAGATAACAAACTGTATCCTTGGGAAACCAATTTCTTCATATTAGAACTCAAATAGAATGTTCCAAGAGAACTCATACAAATCTTCGTGCTCTTCAACGACCATTGTTGTCATCCACAGGGGCCTCACCTTATTGATTAATAACTTATCACATTCATTCATAAAGGGGTTTTTAAAAATTTTGACGAGGGGCTTATAGATATTTGGGGGAATAAAAAGGGCTATCTGGTAAAAATACAAGATATCTAGTAAAAATAAGTTTTTTTTATTTTTATTATTATTATTATTATTGGAAAGATGTATTGGGAGGGGGGTTCAACAAAAGGATTTTAGGAGGTATTTATCAATATCTAGTGAAATTAGAGGTATTATTTAATATCCCATGATCACATGTGCTATGTCACAGGTTCACTAAGTGGAGACCCCTCACTTTCATATCTATGTAGATTGCAATGCTTGTAGACACCAAACATTATATCATCAATCGAGAAATGTATATCTAATAACCAACAACATGTGCTCAATCGAACCACAAATCCTACATCTAAAACCTTGCTAAAAAATATTAGTCTACCACAACTTGTAAGTTAGCTACAAACAAGTGGAACACCAACAACGTATCTATCCACATCAATCTTAGTAGTTCACTCTAATCACATAGACCCAATGTGATATGTTCCTTGTCACAAGGGAATCAAATTTCATGAAACAATGCCTTCCTTCACAATGGTTTCAATGCATCCTTGACACGTTGTCCAAAGCACCAATATGATTAGGATTTTTTGTTTGTTTGTTAAAGCTGGTCCATGCTCCTTCTCTTGGCACTTGATTTGACCCTAGCCATTGATTTTCTTGTTATTGTTTCTACCATAACCACATACCATAGAAAGTAATCATTTCACACGAATTGGGTTCCTGCACTAGTATCAATGTATTGTGTGCTTCACAAGCTCACACATTCTAGACATGTGTCAAAAGGAACATTGAACACCTTCTACCATGTTAAAATTACCGACAAATGCACCATACCATAGATCTGTAGGGTAGTATTACCTCTCCTAGCGTTCTCATCCTTACTTGGATTCTAGATTAGGGTCAACATGGATGGAATTTTAACAAGGTTATCAAATCATCTCCCATAATACATGAATGTGTCATGTACAAATAAATTAACTTAAATGTTCAATCTACTTAGAAGATCCAACTATCTATGGAAAAGTGGCTTTGTCAGGCCAAGTTCAATCCCTTGATATTTGACCCAACAACATAAGTAACATGCTCAAAGTGCCTTGCCTCACATACACTTACACATCCCAATCATCATGTCCTCACTCATGGTCAAGTATCATACTTCCATGGATTTATGTCCTCCATAATTTCTTCTTTTCTAATTAATGGAAACCATACCTATAGATCGCCTCTTTTAGAGCATGTTGCAGTAGCTTGTTATGAATGCACTACTTTTGAACATGTCTTCAGTTTTTGAGCTCTTCCGTCACTTCTCAGTCCAATCCAACACACCATAGGATCCACCCACACTCAATCTACATTCCACCAGGAAGATCTAGACCTCTCCATAATAGATCTACCTTTGCTACCAACAAATCTGACATATCTACTCTCCACTATGTAGATATAGGAATCTCCTTACATATCCAACAGATCTGAAGATCTAGTCACCTATACATACTTCTCCATGCATGTTCTAGGCCAAAGCCACATCCTTAGAATTTCATCAACATTGTGCAAATGACAATTTTCAACAAAGACAATCAAGTTCATTATTTTGCCTAAGAATTCCCTCATCACATCAAATTTAAAAACTGACTAATTTCAAGATCACTCTCTATTATTCTCAGCATTGGCTCTATGTGTCACATAACACTCTTTCTAGTTAAGAGTCTAGGTCAAAGTGGCTTTGAGAAAACATCTTGAAATAATCTAAGCCACTCTCACTAAAGAGTCCACACCTACTGGGGTTTGATCCACTATATAGGAAACACCAAAGCCAGTCTCGCTAGAGAGTCCAAGCCTACCATGGTTTGATACCAAATATTATAACTAAGCATATCTAAAGGAACATAATATCACATATCAAACATTGCTAGAGAGAGAGAGAAACATAAAACAACAATAAGCATGCACATAAATGGACACAAGAGATTTACCCTAGAAGCCTGAACTGGGAAAACCATCCTTCATGTCTTAGAAATATTCATTAACCTTGACTAGTCTAGCCAAGTCAAGCCAACAATAACCACTTAAGGAATTTTACAATGGAGTTCTTCAAGCCTTTAAATAGGTTTCATCACATCATAAACCATGGGGAAATACCATGGGTTACTTAATACCATAGGTCTGTAAGCCACCACCACTAAACCCATCAATGAAATAATCAAGGTTATCTTAATTAGTTTATGACCAAGTGAAGATTAACCCAACACTTTTCAATAAATACCTTGGATAAGTCTAAGGGAAGAGGTCCCAAAACCTACAAAAATGGCTAAACCCTATATTCCTTATGAGAATGTATTGATGGTGAACTCTTTATTCTCATAAAAAACACAACAAATTCCTCCTTGAAAGTCATCCCAGATTGGGCTCAAGCATCTTCCTCAACCTCTTTAGATGAAGATTTGTCACGAATATAGAAACATTGATACCCTCTTAGGTCAAAATTTGCAAGTTCTTCAATTATAGATGTTGAAGTGGAAGGGAATTTTAGTGTAAACTTAGGAAGAGAGGGTATTAGTTCAAGATCAAGGAGAACATTCCATCTTAGTCTTGCTCAAGACAAAGCCAAGAGAGAGATCCAATTAAAGAAGGAAAAAACCATTGCGGGGGCACTTAAAGAAGCTCAAACTCCCGATAAGTGTAACCCATGATTGCTTTGTTCCTCAATGTGAGAGAATTGGGTAGTTCCTCTTAAAAATGCCCCTTTTAGGTTAGTTTAGAATCAAAATCTAGACATATTAATGATTCAAGAGACAATGGGGGAAGGGAAGAAAATAGTAGGGGATATCCTCAAGATACTAAATATATATTTGGATGCATAAGGCATGTCAAGGGATTTTATTGTGGGATGGAGGAAGAAGTCTTTCAAGCTTCTAACTTATCTCTTTTATTTCATGGATAGTAGAAGAGTTGTATTCTCAAGAGCCAAGGA
>ML810457.1:40176-53844 GCA_009831015.1 Picea engelmannii
TTTTCCGACACATACTTCTTCTTGAAGTATTTCTCAAATTGTTTCCATGACAAGTCCTTCTCATGGATTCCTTTCACATTCCCAAGGTCCTCCCACCAAATGGAAGCTTTCCCATTCATGTTGAAAATGGCTATACGAGCCTTTAAGTTTTAAGAGTAGTCATGGACTATGAAGTACTTCTTCAAGCCGAGTAGCCAACATTTTGCTTTTCCCCCCTTATTAATCTCTCCATCGAAGGTGGGCGGTTTGGCTTTCTTGAAATCTTCAGGGTCATGTCTCTTGGAATGTTTCCTCTTCTTTCCTCTTGTCTGAGAAAGGGAACTAGTTTTTCCACTAGAATATTCCTTGGGGTTATCAGTGTCCTCAGAGGGACATTCCGGTGAGTGTCTCTTGGCTCCATGTTGGGCCTTCCTTGAGGTGATCCTCCTAGTGTGGCCACTTTCCGGACCATGCTTTTGTATCTCAGGTGGACTTCGGTTTTTCTTAGTATGATGTCTATCCACATGGCTGGTAGTTGGACCATGTTGTAGTTGCCTTTGTATATCTGATAGACTTTGCCGTAGGACTGCATTAATTTCAGTCCACTTTTCCTACTCCTTTTTCAACCTTTCATTGTAAACCTTATAACTCTGTAATTATGAAATGAGGCTTCTTACAGTTTCCGCCAAATATGGAGGGGTTTCCACTGCCCTCCTTTCATCAGATTCTTCCTCTCTGTTGTGGGATCTCTCCCCCAACTCATGGTGTGTCACCATCCCTTACATTGTATTTTTCCCGCTGTTCACTGACTGCTTGAGTGCTGACAAAACATTTTCTATTAGTTACTAATCTACCAATTCACGAACAACACCTATTATTGCAAAGTGAAGTTAGCTTCTTTATTTGGAAACAATAGCAATATACAAAGAAGATTTCCAAAGCATCTATCAACATTAGAAGGTTTCGTTCTTCTCTTCAGTAGAGGTTCATAAAAGTTTCTTATAGAAGGGGGATAAGGTAGGGTGTTATCCCATAAAGTTCTATAATAATAATTTATGCTACTCGTGCATGAGACCAAGTAGGCCAAGTGTTATTTCCATGCTATGATACAAATTTGTAACACACCCAACCCTTAAATACCCTTTCTAGGAATGGGGCATCGCATTTTTTTTCTCATTCAAATCGTCTCAAATCATCTCTCCGAGATATTCATCCTCTTCTACTCATCCTTATATTTCTAATGACTGTTACCAGCTAAAAATACAATCCCTGGTTTGCAAGACACTGCCTCCCGAAGTTATTCGGGCATTATTAGTTGGGGTCTTCAGTATTTGGCGCTGAATGCCCCTTTTCTTACTGCACACATTCTCCCTGAAGTCCCAAAATATCTCCATGTGGCCTTGGCCATTCAACAATCGACGTTCGATGTTTTACATTGAACATCCCTTTTTTGGCATTCGACAATCGACGATCGATGTTCTACATTTTTCGACGTTCGGTGATTGACGATCACATTGCTGAACATATTGACGTTCGGTGATAGATGATTGTCGTTGAACGTTTCGACATTTGATGATCGGCGTTGAATGTTTCAGAGATCGAAAATCGATGATCGACGATAAAATTTTTGGTGTTCGATAATCTACGATCGATGTTGATCATCCCTCTACTATACTACGCCCCAAATCTTTTGAACTCCCAAATTCCCAAACTCTCAGAGTCCCAGTCATGTCACCAACCACGTTGGTCAGGCATGCATGAACCAAAGGCTAACACACGGTGAGGACCAGGGGTGACATGTGTCCTCTCTAGGGGGTGACACGTGTCATGCTCTAATAGTCATAAGGGGTCTGTGAATCGTCCATATCTTGGTGACACGTGGGACCTTAGTTGTGGGTCCACGTCACCCTTGAAGACGTCAGTGAGCCACATCATCCCCATACATACATCCTTATAACCTCTTTCAAATCTCACAGTTGAGATATTTCCACGCATATCCATAGATCTACGGTTCCCATTACTTCACGACTCTGGGCTTCAGAGCTTACCAACTCCTCACATCGCGAATTCCCCGAAGAGCCAAGTCCCCAGACTCTCTAATCTAGCGCCATGTGTCCTCATCCCATTAATGAGTGAGATTCACTTTGCTGTTTGTGACTTTAGATGTTTTCACACTCTAAATATTCTTAGCCAAGTACCCCTGGAGTACCAAGTCTTTGGACTTTAGGATCTTCCACCACGTGGCCTCTAATCCAACGGTTCTAGTCCAACGAGCAACTTTTAACATGGGACAAAAGGGGGCCACATGTCACTCCATGACATGTTCTTGATTCGTTGGGCAGTTAAGAGGGGTTCTCAATGGAATCCTTATATCGATGACTGAGAGGGATCCTGAAGGATTCAAGGATTGACGGTCTACGTCGCTTTGTAAATTCGACATTCTTCATTGAACGTCGTTGTTCGACGTTTGACGTTCTACATTGAACGTCGACGTTGAACGATGAACGTCCCTATGTATTCACATCGATATTGTCGAATACCCAAAATCCTAGTAGCTATTGATCTATGGACACACGTCCCTCTACCTTCAATGGTCCAGATTAAATTCGTGACTCTGACATCCAGGAGTTTTAGTGCTAGACCACTCCTATTCTCCTAAAGTTTAACTTCTCCGAAATACTTAACGCTACCCTTCCTAAGTCCGATCTAACGATTGAGAGAGATCTCCACTGGATCCCAGATCTACAACCCTCATGAATTCGCAACTCCGGCCTTAGACTATTTTCGAGGGTTGTAAAATCCTAAGTCCTGAAGTCCAGAAGCCAAAGTAGCTTCACTCCTTTCAGGCTTAGAGAGGGGTTTCCAACCGTGGGTCATATGGGATTATATTTGGATTCCAGGATACACTAAACTCTTAGTCGAGACTGGATTAAAGACCATGGGTATGAGCCCTCGGTCACATGGATGGAGGGTCTGAAGGAACACCCTTCTCCCACAGAGTTGAACTTGACATTCACACTAAGGTAAAATCAAAAGGTTGACATGACTTAAACATTTCAGTTAATCCTACCCTGACTCTTCTGTGGATTCCCATACCATAAATCTCTAGCAACTAACTGAGGTAAATCGAAAACCATGTGAAAATAATAGTTTATAGAAGCAAAATGAGTGTTTCTAATAACTGTTCAAACACCGAAAGACTTAATCATAAACACACACATTCAATCATCACATCCAATATATTACTCAGAGTATGAAAATACTTATCGGAACTAGAAAATGTGAAGTGACTGCTGAAAGGGGTGCATGTTTCCACCCAGCCATAGGAACAACCACTCATGACAGATTTACCACTGGCCACCCCTGAGCTAGACCATGATGCTCTGAGAGAGATCCTTTCTCCTTGCTCCACGACAGTCAAGGAAGGAGGTTACTCTCCTCCTCCCACATGATCCTAACAACCAGATTCCTCTACACCAAGCAAGGTGGTCTACATAAGAACTTCCTCTGTCACTCGTCAACCTCGTTTATCATCTTGCAGTGAGATCCTACCCGTGATTTCTTACAACCAAAAACGAGCTTGCTTATCAACTTTTTTCTCAATTCTTGAGTCGAAAACCAAATCTCTTCTCGTCTTGAGATTGTTTTCTCTACTTTGCTTCCTTTCAGATCCGTCTCTGTCCCCCCAATTACTTCCTTTATTTCCTTCCTCAACAAGGTTGCATGGGTCCGAATCCCCAACTCGTGGTCAGGCCTAGAAGCCTTACAGATGGGTACCCTGCCCCATATCCTCATTAACTCTTGAGGATGGCCTTCCAACTACTATTTTGACTTGTAATTCATTTTTGGATCAAAAGACTATTGAGAAAGTACACCCAGTAGGTATTTGTTTGGTGAGGGTCATCTCAACCATTCTCGGTTTCCCTCACCATATCTCTCATAGCATCCATGGTCTATCTTGGAAAACTCCCCCCTTTCAGCAGTTGTGCAACACATATCAAATTTCTATTAATAATAGAAATTTTATACATTGACCCTTTTATACAAACATTCATCAAATCAAACATTCACCCATATTGAGTCCGCCATAGTCTCTTGGCCAGTTATAGTTATATTTACAAAATGGGGGAAACATGGGTATTATAGGAGTAGGAAGAAAAGGTATTATGAATGGGGATAATACCAAATTATTAGAGGGTACCTCAACCCGACTCTTAGCATACCTCAACAAAGTGAACAAAGGTCGACCTTAACTTGAGAGATGGGTTTTAGGAAGAGATTGATATTGAGATTGGCAAATAGAAATATGCTCAAACTCTATACTATGTAAAAGTTTTGTTTAGGTGCTCATGGTGTCACTCTTACGGACATGTAGCAAATGATTGCAATTTAAAATTATCCAAAGGAGAATGGAGGAGAAAGTACAATTAGGTTCAAGGGTTGAAGATGATAGTTGATGATCAAATTCAAAATCTAGAGACAGTTACGAATTCTTGAGATATTATCAACAAATATGTTCTTTTAGAAATACCATAAAGTCAAGAAGCAAAAGGAATATAGGAAGATGATAAAATGAAGCACATAGAAATGGGTGTGGGTCAGAAAGAAATGATGAAAGTATGTTTTAAAGAGCCCATTGAAGAGACAAGGATTTGAAGACAATTCCATTATTGTATGATTTGAAGGAGACAACTCATTGTGTTCAAGATCCAAGAACTCTTGATTTGATTAAATTATTTTCCACCCTACTTTCGAATGAAATATATGAACCCATAAGCTCGTTAATCTTTTTGAAGGAACAATGGCCAGTTTTGGGTGAACTTTTTGTTATAACTAAACATAACTACATGATCATAAAAAACATATCAAACTTTCTTGGGGAGAGAGAAACATAAAACAATAAAAAACATGCATATAAATGGACACAAGAGATGTCAATATTAACCCAACATTCCCCCTTTTAAACTTGACTTCGGATAACCACCTACCCCCCTCAAAGTTTATAACCACATATTTGAGAATACAACATGCCCTTTTATACTGGTGATCCAACAAGCTAGGGGTACACATGCCTATCCAAGATCTTATAGTCGTATGCCCATTTACATGTGATTTTGCAACTTGTCATTGTGTCGAAAAAAGTATTCTCCATTTCACTCCACCTCCACGTGCTTCGACCAATCATCAACTTTTATTCTTGCCATGCATTTCTAGCTTCCATTTACCATGGTTCATAGACCCATGGACCATCACTTTAATTTGTATGCAACCCAATATATATAAAAACAAGATATGCACATAGGTCCATGCCCATCTCTTGCCATTTTATATCATTGAGCTTCTCCTTTATCCAAGAACCATATATTTATGTGGCTTGATTTATATTTGGGCTCTCCAGGTCCACCACTTTTAAGTGTAATCAAAACCAACACTTCGTTCCACAATTATTGGTTAACACCACACACCATCCCACACTTTGTTTCAATAAACAATACTAGCAATAACTATCATCGATGGAATTTTTTTTGCTTGCACTGAAATAAACAAGGTGCTCTACAACCTAGTATGACATAGATGTTTTCATGTACTTATGTTCATGACAACATCTAAAAAAAATTAATCCAACATAACTTCATCTTAAGCACAGATCTATCAAGCACTGAGAAGGATCAAATTTCTCGACGTGTAATTTTTTTCATCATTTAATATGAATGAATTAATACATGAATTAAAATGGAACTAAATGAGAAAAAAATTACACCTCAAGGTATATTGGTCGAAGATCATTACGAGTTAACTCTACAACTCTATGCATGGGCCTTATGATTTGACAGTGGGAACAATATGCAAAAGAATTTTTTTAATAACACTATGCCCACACCACAAATGCATGGTTCTTACAAATTGTCAGTTTGTCATCTTCTTGGAATCATTCTCACATGGATTGAATCAAATAATGTGCACATGCAATGTCATCCAATCTAGTTGTTGTGTATTTCTAGCAAGGAATCACTAGCGCATCAAGGGTTAGCATCTATGCAATGTGAAAATTATCCTCAACAAATCCATCATGGAATTTCTTATCATAAAGTTGTTACCCTAATCTCATGAGCATGAAAATAACCTCTATTCCATAGTTTGGACACTAGTTGGCATACCTTTGTTGATCACTATAAGCACCATATAAAAGATCCGCTAAAGGAAAAAAGATCACTAAAAAGTAGATAACAAACTGTATCCTTGGGAAACCAATTTCTTCATATTAGAACTCAAATAGAATGTTCCAAGAGAACTCATACAAATCTTCGTGCTCTTCAACGACCATTGTTGTCATCCACAGGGGCCTCACCTTATTGATTAATAACTTATCACATTCATTCATAAAGGGGTTTTTAAAAATTTTGACGAGGGGCTTATAGATATTTGGGGGAATAAAAAGGGCTATCTGGTAAAAATACAAGATATCTAGTAAAAATAAGTTTTTTTTATTTTTATTATTATTATTATTATTGGAAAGATGTATTGGGAGGGGGGTTCAACAAAAGGATTTTAGGAGGTATTTATCAATATCTAGTGAAATTAGAGGTATTATTTAATATCCCATGATCACATGTGCTATGTCACAGGTTCACTAAGTGGAGACCCCTCACTTTCATATCTATGTAGATTGCAATGCTTGTAGACACCAAACATTATATCATCAATCGAGAAATGTATATCTAATAACCAACAACATGTGCTCAATCGAACCACAAATCCTACATCTAAAACCTTGCTAAAAAATATTAGTCTACCACAACTTGTAAGTTAGCTACAAACAAGTGGAACACCAACAACGTATCTATCCACATCAATCTTAGTAGTTCACTCTAATCACATAGACCCAATGTGATATGTTCCTTGTCACAAGGGAATCAAATTTCATGAAACAATGCCTTCCTTCACAATGGTTTCAATGCATCCTTGACACGTTGTCCAAAGCACCAATATGATTAGGATTTTTTGTTTGTTTGTTAAAGCTGGTCCATGCTCCTTCTCTTGGCACTTGATTTGACCCTAGCCATTGATTTTCTTGTTATTGTTTCTACCATAACCACATACCATAGAAAGTAATCATTTCACACGAATTGGGTTCCTGCACTAGTATCAATGTATTGTGTGCTTCACAAGCTCACACATTCTAGACATGTGTCAAAAGGAACATTGAACACCTTCTACCATGTTAAAATTACCGACAAATGCACCATACCATAGATCTGTAGGGTAGTATTACCTCTCCTAGCGTTCTCATCCTTACTTGGATTCTAGATTAGGGTCAACATGGATGGAATTTTAACAAGGTTATCAAATCATCTCCCATAATACATGAATGTGTCATGTACAAATAAATTAACTTAAATGTTCAATCTACTTAGAAGATCCAACTATCTATGGAAAAGTGGCTTTGTCAGGCCAAGTTCAATCCCTTGATATTTGACCCAACAACATAAGTAACATGCTCAAAGTGCCTTGCCTCACATACACTTACACATCCCAATCATCATGTCCTCACTCATGGTCAAGTATCATACTTCCATGGATTTATGTCCTCCATAATTTCTTCTTTTCTAATTAATGGAAACCATACCTATAGATCGCCTCTTTTAGAGCATGTTGCAGTAGCTTGTTATGAATGCACTACTTTTGAACATGTCTTCAGTTTTTGAGCTCTTCCGTCACTTCTCAGTCCAATCCAACACACCATAGGATCCACCCACACTCAATCTACATTCCACCAGGAAGATCTAGACCTCTCCATAATAGATCTACCTTTGCTACCAACAAATCTGACATATCTACTCTCCACTATGTAGATATAGGAATCTCCTTACATATCCAACAGATCTGAAGATCTAGTCACCTATACATACTTCTCCATGCATGTTCTAGGCCAAAGCCACATCCTTAGAATTTCATCAACATTGTGCAAATGACAATTTTCAACAAAGACAATCAAGTTCATTATTTTGCCTAAGAATTCCCTCATCACATCAAATTTAAAAACTGACTAATTTCAAGATCACTCTCTATTATTCTCAGCATTGGCTCTATGTGTCACATAACACTCTTTCTAGTTAAGAGTCTAGGTCAAAGTGGCTTTGAGAAAACATCTTGAAATAATCTAAGCCACTCTCACTAAAGAGTCCACACCTACTGGGGTTTGATCCACTATATAGGAAACACCAAAGCCAGTCTCGCTAGAGAGTCCAAGCCTACCATGGTTTGATACCAAATATTATAACTAAGCATATCTAAAGGAACATAATATCACATATCAAACATTGCTAGAGAGAGAGAGAAACATAAAACAACAATAAGCATGCACATAAATGGACACAAGAGATTTACCCTAGAAGCCTGAACTGGGAAAACCATCCTTCATGTCTTAGAAATATTCATTAACCTTGACTAGTCTAGCCAAGTCAAGCCAACAATAACCACTTAAGGAATTTTACAATGGAGTTCTTCAAGCCTTTAAATAGGTTTCATCACATCATAAACCATGGGGAAATACCATGGGTTACTTAATACCATAGGTCTGTAAGCCACCACCACTAAACCCATCAATGAAATAATCAAGGTTATCTTAATTAGTTTATGACCAAGTGAAGATTAACCCAACACTTTTCAATAAATACCTTGGATAAGTCTAAGGGAAGAGGTCCCAAAACCTACAAAAATGGCTAAACCCTATATTCCTTATGAGAATGTATTGATGGTGAACTCTTTATTCTCATAAAAAACACAACAAATTCCTCCTTGAAAGTCATCCCAGATTGGGCTCAAGCATCTTCCTCAACCTCTTTAGATGAAGATTTGTCACGAATATAGAAACATTGATACCCTCTTAGGTCAAAATTTGCAAGTTCTTCAATTATAGATGTTGAAGTGGAAGGGAATTTTAGTGTAAACTTAGGAAGAGAGGGTATTAGTTCAAGATCAAGGAGAACATTCCATCTTAGTCTTGCTCAAGACAAAGCCAAGAGAGAGATCCAATTAAAGAAGGAAAAAACCATTGCGGGGGCACTTAAAGAAGCTCAAACTCCCGATAAGTGTAACCCATGATTGCTTTGTTCCTCAATGTGAGAGAATTGGGTAGTTCCTCTTAAAAATGCCCCTTTTAGGTTAGTTTAGAATCAAAATCTAGACATATTAATGATTCAAGAGACAATGGGGGAAGGGAAGAAAATAGTAGGGGATATCCTCAAGATACTAAATATATATTTGGATGCATAAGGCATGTCAAGGGATTTTATTGTGGGATGGAGGAAGAAGTCTTTCAAGCTTCTAACTTATCTCTTTTATTTCATGGATAGTAGAAGAGTTGTATTCTCAAGAGCCAAGGAAGACTTTTGTAGTTGTGAAAATTTATGGTCCTTATTTAGAGAGGATCTAGTTTTAGGAAATTATTAGCAAATGGCTTTATGAAGCATGAGAGGTTAACTCTAAGGGCGGTTTTGAAATTTACTATGACGAGATCATAGATATGGGGCCCAATTGCTAGGGTTGACCCCTAGGCTAATTACCTCTTGAATAGGATAAATGCAACTGGTTTAGTTGATGTGGAGCCAACTAAACTAGGGTCAACATAGATGAACAATAGGGTTGGAGAATAAAATATCTCTAAAAGATTAGATAGTTTCTTAGTTTCTGAAGCAATAATGGATGATGAGGAAATGATTAGGTATTGGGTGGAATCTAGAAGGAAATTTGATCACCTTCCCATTCTACTTTAGATTGACAAGGAGGACAACAAACCTTCGATCCCCTTCAAATTTAAATCTTCTTGGTTAGAGAATGAATAATTTTAAGAAATTATCAAGACAGAGTAGCAAAGTTATAATGAAAATTAAATAGAATCTATATCCTTTCAGTTTGCAGCAAGCTTGAGGAAAGTTAAGGTTGCAAGGCCTCTGTCCCCATAGAGCCTTATAAAAAATACAAGCTAAAATTAAAGAATGAAGAAATTATAACCTGTACAATTATGTCATCAACGTATAATCATTTATAATTCAAAATAAATTAAATTGATTAACAACATGCAAGTAAATTTAATTATCAACCACATAACACAACAAATTCATGAAATTCATACCTCTGTCTGATGCTAATTCCCAAATCCCCGGTTGTCCTCTTCATTGCTCTACCCGAACTCTGCCCAAAATTGAATCTTTCCTCCCTGCTAGCTAGGAACAGAGCCTGTCCGGCTCCCTAGCTCCAGGATTCCATGAGGATTCCTGGCCCTCGAGCCCAAAACTCCCAGCAACCTGGTGCACCCCTGTAACAATCCTCCCAAACTCCAAAACCAGAAAATATCCTCAGTAGAAAATACAGTCCTTCTCCCCAATAATGATCCTCTCCCCAAAGTTTCATCAACCTCTCCTGAAGTTCTCTGCCCCCTCATATCCTCCCCATTCACCGCCTCCTCCTTCATTTAATGCCACCCACCTTATCCCTCCATTTACTACCTTATCCCTCCATTCAATACCCTATCCCCTGTCATACGTAAAGTTTTATAATAAATAAATTAAAGTTTTTAAGCCTTTAATTCTTTACCCAAACCTTAAATGTTTTAATTAATCAATAAATAAATAAATAAATAAATAATTAATATTAATAATAAATAATCGTTATTTAACTAATACACACTAGGACAATTAATTATTTAGTTAACTATACTTGATAAACCCTATGCAACTATTTAACTAGGGTTGTTACATACACCCACCCTTCAGGAAACTTCATCCCGAAGTTAAGGTATTTTATGATAAAAGGGAAAATAAACATGGTTCACACATTCATAACAAATAACCGTCATTATTAGTAAGTAAGCCAAGAAACTCATTCATACTAGTGTACATGCGCAAGAAATGCATGTGTAGCTAGTACATACAAGTCTCGTTCATGTACTAATATCAATAACTATCATCTCTATAGTAATTTCCATATGCATCCAATCCATTCAACAAAACTATTCATTTTATAAAAGAAAATAAACCAATAAAATGTTTGCGAAATCCTTTAATTTCAATTATCTAGCTCAACAATGTTATTTAGACAATTGTAGTTTAATTACATAATTATGAATATTCACATATATATGCATTTTCTCTTCAGAAGGAAAACAATAAGTTCCAACATAGGGCAAATCTCCATACACTCTCAACTATTTCTACTCATCCTTCCTCCCTAACTTACTTCCATCTTCCATTCCTATCCTTCTTCTGCTGGACTATCTTGGAGCGTCAACTATATTGACCTAACTCCAAATAGAACCCGTAAGCGGAAGTGTCACTACCTTGACCAAGATTCCCCAACAGGCAATTGACAGTCATCATCACACATCTAGGGGAGCGTGAGATAACATCTTCCTCCCATGACTTCAGGTTTTGGAGGATACACGGTGGGAAATGCCTCCACCCCTCCTAATCATAACTGGGGTCCACACCCTACAATGGAATTTACAGTGGCCGTGTTGCTGAGATTTTTGTCATCATCTATTCAGTTTTGGGCAGTCTCACCACCTGAAATCCTGCATTGGTCCACATATCATAGCAATGCATCCAAACCAATATAATTTCACATACAAAGATTCATACCATAATGTTTCTCGGCTAGTGGTCATGACATCCACTTTCATCATCATTATCCCTTGGCTATTTCATAGCCCATAACCTGTAGATTAGTCTGTAACACAAACTCATACATTTCTATGCATTGTCATCATGTAATTGCATAC
The DNA here is from genome assembly GCA_009831015.1 of Picea engelmannii. Taxonomy (NCBI): domain Eukaryota; kingdom Viridiplantae; phylum Streptophyta; class Pinopsida; order Pinales; family Pinaceae; genus Picea; species Picea engelmannii. Next base: position 51,935 of record ML810457.1, read on the forward strand.
AATCATAATTTCAATTCGGTATCCGCGTACCAACAACTTTAACATCAAAGTTTTCAAGTTAGAAATAGATCACATGATATCCCATAATTCAATTAACAACACCCATTCATAAAATTATCATTTACATAATAGATTGCATCATATCCAACATCATTCAAATAACATTTACATCTTCATAGGATTCTCATTCACACAATATGTCGCATCATATCCATCATTATCCATAACAATTAGACATTCAAAGAATTTACATTCACATAGTAGATTGCATCATATCCATCATCATCAATAATATTTAAACATTCATAAAATTTACATTCTCCCAATATATCGCATCATATCCATCATTATCCAAATATGTTTAAACATTCATAAAATTTATACATCTAAAAGTTCAAGTCTATCATTTAATAGTTTCACTTGTGAATATAAAATAAAAGTGTGTAGGCCTTAGGTAATCCTGGCTGTCTAGGTCAAAAGGTGGTGTTACATACATCCCACCTTTGAGAAACATATTCTCAAGGTGGTCAAAAAAAGTGAGGGATAGTCTCGTCGTAGTGTCTCGACATCTTCCCAAGTAGTAGATCCTGGACTATACTTGTCCCATTGGACCTTAACTTGGTCTACCAGACGGTTCCTGAGCTGTCGGACTCTACGATCCAATATGCGTAACGGTTCTACCGTGAGAGTTCCCGCGTCTGATACCTGCAATTCCTTCCAATTTAGCTTATGTGATTCATCAACAACATAATGACGTAAAACAAATACATGAAAAACATTATGAGTTTTATGCAAGTGGGGTGGCAGTACGAGACGATAGGCAACATGTCCAATTTTCTCTTGGATTCTAAATGGTCCTATAAATCGAGGTGACAACTTTGTCCCCTTCCTGAACCATATGGTACTCTTGTTAGGCCTGATACGAATGAAAACCTGGTCTCCCACTTCATAACTTCGGTCGGTCCTGTGTGCATCCGCATAACTTTTCTGCCTATCCTGTGCTTCCTTTAGTCTCAGCCTAATCTGAATCACCTGTTCCTCCATCTCTTGAATCAATTTTGGCCCAACTGTTACTCGATCTTCTAATCTATCCCAACTCAACGACGTTCTGCATGGCCTTCCATACAGATCTTCGTAGGGTGGCATTCCGATGGAGCTATGAAAACTGTTATTGTAGGCAAACTCTACCAAAGGTAGGTACTTCTCCCAATGGGTTTGATTATCCATGACATACATCCTAAGCATGTCTTCCATGACTTGATTTACTCTCTCAGTTTGCCCATTTGTTTCAGGATGATAAGTTGTGCTTAACTTCAACTGGGTCCCCAATGTTGACTGCAAACTTGTCCAAAACCTAGAAGTGAATCTGGAGTCCCTATCTGAAATGATCTTCTTAGGTATTCCGTGCAAATGGATAACCTCACTTACAAAAACACGTGCCACATCAGTGACATCGTAAGTGTCTCTAACCAGAATAAAATGAGCACTCTTGGTTAACTTATCAACTATCACAAGAATGGCATTGTGTCTATGATATGTGAGTGGCAACCCCACAACAAAATCCATAGAGAGGACTTCCCACTTGGACATACGAACATCATGTGGTTGTAGGAGGCTTGCCGAGTGATGGTGGTCGGCTTTCACTTGTTGACACTCTAGCCACTTGGCGACGAAATGGACTACATCGCACTTCATGCCTACCTAGAAGAAGAGATTCCTCATGTCCGCGTACATCTTCTTCACACCCGGATGCACATAATAAAGTGTTCTATGGGCTTCCTTCAGTATGATGCTTCGAATATCCCCATCTTCAGGGATGTACATCCTTCCCCGATATCTCAATAGTCCGTCTACTTCCAGACTATATCCTTCATACTTTGGATCTAATTTCCTCCCACTCTGGAGGTTTG
>ML810457.1:59316-86362 GCA_009831015.1 Picea engelmannii
ACAAGGTATTATATATGTATAAATTTATATATATATATATTTACAAGGTATTATATATGTATAAATTTATATATATATATATTTCTTTTTGGTTGTGCTCGCAGTACTCCTTCGTGGCTCTTCCTTGGTGTTCTGTGTGTGGTGCAGAGCCTTTGTTTCATGGGCGCTGCATGCGGTTGGGCGCTTGGTCTTGACTTTGGTGTATTGTGTTGTTAACCCGCGTTGTGTTGTGGAATGTGTTTGACATCTTGTGGACTTTGGATCTTAGTGCTTATCTTAGAGATTGGACCTGTGGGCTCCAATGTGTTCTGCGCTGGCTTGTATGTTATTGCTTTGGTAATGACTTGCGTTGTTGATGACTGTAGGTGTGTGGCTCAATTTATGAAGAAAATCTCTTAGTGTTGAGCTTGGCCTTAGGCCAATATCCTCTTTTTTTTTTTTTTAAACCCTTGTAACTCGTTTGTGCGTAGGCTTTGAATGGTGTGCTGTGATGCATGTGCTGGATTGTTTGTTGTGGCTACTTTCTTGGGTGTTGGGTTTTTTGTTGTGGCTTTTCGCTTGGGTGCTGTACTGGTAAATGAAATACGCACCAACACACAGAGCACGGATCGAACCCCCTCTGCACTCTCGACATGTACAGGGTGAGCGAATTCTTTCAGAAACCAGATCCAAAACTGACTGTGGAAAACGTCCATATATTGACTCCCACTTTTGTTCTTTAAGACCTATTGCCGTTCTTTTGCTGTCATTTGGACTTTAGTAAACTTAACTGACCGATTTTCACTATATAATTAGACCAATCATCGATAAGATTATCTAATTTTATCTATCTTCATTATATAGTTAGACCACTCATCAACAACAACTCGTAGTTGAGTTTCTGCCTTATATGTCAAAAATATGGAGGGGATGGCCTATAAAAATGACTACCATCCTGAATTTGAATTTTTTAGAACTTGTCTACAGAAAAATACGTACACATGTGTATACGCACTTCATGGCCATTCCCTTAGTTTGCCCATCTACCAGAAATAATAATGCCTGGATTCGAGCAGACTATTCCTTAAAATTCTGGCCTATGCTGCCCCCTTTTTTATAATGAATTGTGTACATGTTTCTCTTGAGGATTCCTTCTCAGCCTGGTTTTTGTTTTTTTTGTTTTTTTATAACTGTATATATATATTTTTGTACTGTTAATACTTATATTTGTTTTTTGCAATACGCGTAGCGCATGGGACACGGTCCCCTCCTCCTCGTGGCTTGGTAGAGCGCGTGCCTTCGTGCTTGAGCGCTTTGATTCACATGTTGGCTTGATGTTGAGTTACTGTGGCATGTATAAAGGTATCGACACAGTCCCCTCCTCCTTGTGGCTTGGTAGAGCACGTGGCTTCGTGCTTGGGCACTTTGATTCGCGTGTTGGCTTGATGTTGAGTTACTGTGGCATGCAGAAAGGTATCGGCTTCGCGCTAGTGCATGGCTTTGGTGTCTAATGACTTGGTTGCTTGCGTGCTGTTTCTAGACTTTGATCTCCACTATGATGTGCCTAAATATAGATTGAATGTATGCCAATATTTTTATTTATTTATTATTATTTATTTTCGTTATTGTGTATATATAATCCTCTATATAAGGAAACTAGTATATATACTTTCCTAATCTTTTGTTTATAATAAAATATTGTTGAATATAACTATTGTTTATATACCTTTCATGATTTTTGGTTTAAAATAAAATATTTTTGGAGCTAATTCTTGTTAATCCTTCCTTTGTGTAGGTGAGTATTAGTAGGATTAGTAAAGGTGGTTGGAACATGGGAGTCTTCATAGGGTTTATGACCTGTAAATAAAAGGTTTCTGAGCTGTAGATTAAGAGCTGTTTTTAGGGAACAATCTGCACAATTATGTGGGTGGTCAAGCCCTAGGTTTCAGCTTTGAAACCGGGCTCTGATACCATGTGTAAGGCCTCTGTCCCCACAGAGCCTTATAAAAGATACAAGCTAAAATTAAAGAATGAAGAAATTATAACCTGTACAATTATGTCATCAACGTATAATCATTTATAATTCAACATAAATTAAATTGATTAACAACATGAAAGTAAATTTAATTATCAACCACATAACACAACAAATTCATGAAATTCATACCTCTGTCTGATGCTAATTCCCAAATCTTTGGTTGTCCTCTCCACTGCTCTGCCCAAACTCTGCCCAAAACTGAATCTTTCCTCCTTGCCAGCTAGGAACAGAGCTTGTCCGACTCCCTAGCTCCAGGATTCCGTGAGGATTCCTTTCCCCCGAGACCAAAACTCCCAACAACCTAGTGCACCCCTGTAACAATCCCCCCAAACTCCAAAACCAGAAAATATCCTCAGCATAAAATACAGTCCTTCTCCCCCAATAATGCTCCTCTCCCCAAAGTTTCATCAACCTCTCCTGAAGTTCTCTGCCCCCTCATATCCTCCCCATTCACCGCCTCCTCCTTCATTTAATGCCACCCACCTTATCCCGCCATTTACTACCTTATCCCTCCATTCAATACCCTATCCCCTGCCATACGCAAAGTTTTATAATAAATAAATTAAAGTTATTAAGCCTTTAATTCTTTACCCAAACCTTAAATGTTTTAATTAATCAATAAATCAATAAATCAATAAATAATTAAATAAATAAATAAATAAATAATTAATATTATTAATAAATAATCGTTATTTAACTAATACACACTAGGACAGTTAATTATTTAGTTAACTATACTTGATAAACCCTATGCAACTATTTAACTAGGGTTGTTACAAAGGCTCTAGTATCAAACTAGGCCCATAATAAAATCAAGAACTAAGATTAGAAAATACTAATATTGGAAAGGGAGATAACAAAACTACATGAGGATGGATTGGTAGACTCATTGATTGTAGAGTCCAAAGAAAGGATTAATTTCTTGAAGAAAATGAAAAGAGAGATATTGGCAATCAAAGAAGCTTTATGGAGATTAAAAAGGGCAATATGGCTAGAAAAAGGAGACGAAAATTCAAAATTCTTCCATAATTTTTACAACCATAGAAGGAATATTAAAAATGTACAATAATTACAAAATTTTACTGACTTAATAGAGTTGGGGGTCTCTCACTTCCAAAGATTATTCAAAGAATCAGGCAAGGTTAGTTTAGCAAAAATATTGCATCTTACTACATTTTCCCCAAGTTATTGGATGAAGGAGTAAACAAAATGTTGGTGGAAGAGGTAAGCAATGATGAACTCAAAACAATATTAGATTCATTTCAAAAGGAAAAATGTCCAAGCCCTAATGGATGGACAATGGAGTTTTTCCTTAGTTTTTATGACTTGATGGAAGAGGATCTACTAAGGGCAGTGGAGGAAACCAAAGTTTCAGGGAAAATCCTCATGGCCGTAAATCCAACCTTCATAGCCTTGCTTCCTAAGAAGGATAACCCATCATCCTTCGTTGAATTTAGGCCAATTTATTTATGCAACTACTTGTATGAAATCACTACAAAGATAATAGCTACTAGATTGATTTTTTTTTTTTCATAATGTATCTCCTCTAAACAATTTGGGTTCCTAAATGGAAGACAAATAGATGATGCCATTGGAGTGGCACAAGAAGGTCCCAACTTAATAAAAACTAAGAAAATTCCAGTAGTGGTGATGAAACTAGATTTCTATAAAGCCTATGATAGAGCTAGTTGGATGTATTTAGGGTTAATGCTTCTACATATAGCATGCAATCTTTAGGTGGTTAATTGGATTATGGGGTGTGTGAGTTTCATCTCCTTTACAATTTTTATTAATGGGCTTACTTCAAATTTATTCACTCCCACCAGAGGCCTAAGACAAGAGTGACCATGGTAACCAATTATTTTTCTATTAATTGTTGAAGGTTTGAGTAGGTCCATCCTTGAAGCTAAGAGAATATGAGGTCTGAAAGAGATAAAAGTAGGCAGATCACTATTTATGACACAATTGTTTTTTGTTGACGATGTTTTGCTAAAGGTTTAAGTATGGCCATCCTTGAAGCCAAGAGAACATGAGTTATGAAATAGATAAAAGTAGGGAGATCATTATTTCTGACACACTTGTTTTTTGTTGACATTGTTTTGTTCTTTTATGAAGGCTTCCTTAGGGATGTCACAAAGTTGAAAGGAAGTTTAGAAACTTATAACATTGAAATGGGGATGGATATTAACATGTTGAAGTATTTAATATACTTGAGTGGGATAGATGAACACGAGGAGAGATGGATTCAAGGTCTACTTCCCTTTTCAAAGATTGATTTTAAGGAAGATGAAAAATACCCAGGTTTCCTTTTGAAACCAAATGATTGCGGGAAAAAGGATTGGCCATGACTATTTGACAATATTGATAAGAGAATCGATCTATGGTATAACATATGGCTATCATGTTGAGGTAGATTAACTCTATACAAATATATCCTTGAATTAATACTAGTTTATTGGCATTCCTTGATCTAAATCCCTAAAGAGGTTGTAGAGACCATTTAGAGAAAATGCTTCAAATTCTTGTGGTTAGGAAACAAGGAAAAAGAGGAAATTTCATTGGTAAAGTGGAAATATGTAGAAAAACCTAAAGAGGAAGGGGGTCGGAGTCTCAATAGCATATATTATTTTGGCAAGGCCCTTGTAGCAAGAAGTGTATGGAGACTACTTATTGAAGAAAGTTTGTGGAAATATGTAATGATTCAAATGTACATAGATCCTTTATATTTTATAGAATGAGTAAGGAGGCCAAACAATGGTACTATATTTTCCTCTAGTGGGAAACTAGAATGTGTGGAAGATAGGTAACAAGGTAAATGCTAGGCTAGGATTTGACCCTAGTGTTGATAGTGGTAATTTCTGAGAATTTCAGATAAGATTATTGCTCATTTCCAAGGTGCAAGTTTTTTTACTTTATCATAGCTTGTTGGTCCAATAAACACATCCCCATAACATCAAGGCTCGGAGAATTCTAATGTGTTGAGATTGGAAGGGATTTTTTTTCTTCAAACAATGGAATGGTTACGTCAGGAAGCTCGTTAGGAGTCATGCTAGAATAAAAGAAGAACAAGATGAATTGATTTGGTACTAAAATCCTATCTTACGGAACAATACATCAAAATTAGGTTATAAAACAATGTTTTCGAATGAAATACAAGGTGAACCAATTTCATGGTGGAAATCTCTATGGAGGACCATGAACCCTTTGAAGAATTGAATATTTTTATGGTTGGAACTAAAAAACACGATTTTGACACAAGGCCTTTCAGAGAAGAAGTTGGTAGGGGTCGGGACAATGTTTTTATGCAAACATGACAAGGAAACAAGTATGCATCTACCGGTAAAATGCTCATACACTAGGAATGTTTGGTCAGAGTTGGGAGATTTAACAAGATGTAATAATGTTTGGAAAGGAGGAACTATTGCATATTGTTTAAAGGTTTAGTATGATGGGTGAGTCCATGAAGATGTGTTACACTTTCTAGTGAAATGTGGCAATGGAAATTTGACATTTTACATATTTTTTAAATTGAATCATTTGAAACTCATATATGCCTCATGAATTTGATGTATAGTAAAAACAATTGTGGGGAATTGTGTTACCTTTCTAATGATTATTATTTATTTATTTTTAAATAAAAGAAAATAGTGTCATTTAATGTGTCAAATTTGCATTTAATTATATGTTTGTTCTTGCAATTTTTTGGAAAATTTAACAAGAGAATTTTGTTCCCAACAACTATTTTAATGTTTACTATATAATTAAAAAATTATATTAGCACAATCTACATACAATGCAATTTACCTCACATATTTTGAATTTTATTTTTGTTGAAAAATTGTATTTTCTATTATTTTTCTATGGCGACTTAATTCATATTTGAATCACATTTTATAAACCACCGTGTTCTAATTTTTTTCTCCTAATATTTATGTAAAACAAAAAAATAGAAATACCCTTAAATGAAGAGTAAACATCGATGGGTATCCCAAATATTTTTTTTTCTAATTCATTGGTTGTATAATTTTTAAGACACTTATTTTTCTATAAGGCTTTCACTACTTGAGAGAAAAAATGTATATACATTTTAGAAAAAGTAAATTAAAAATAAAGTATGAAGTAAAAAACAAGAAAATTATATGCCATTCGATAGAGGATTTAATGGTGAATCTACATGCACCAATTCCACCACCTTCCATGGAAGAGATGAAGGGGTATCACTTCCTAGAAACTGTAGCTCCATGAAAACTTGCAAAAATAATGAAGGTTTCTTGACTATTAAACCCTCGATAAAGGTTTAGAACTTGATCAAGGGTTTTGTATTACCTCAATTAAGGGATTTTATACCTCCATTGAGGGGGGTAGGATATGTATACCTTCGTAGACTTTAGTAGTGAAATTGCTGCATGGAAGGGGTCCCTTGTCCCACAAACAAGGGGGTCTCATACACCAATTTGGTGTCTAGCTTGGTTGTGACCCTAAAATTAGATTATTATTATTATTATAAACCCTTGATATATGTCTCATTTTGACTAAAGCCATTGATTGTGGTTTTAAACTCTCAATTGAGGTTTTAATCCATTTATTGAGATTTGAAACCTTGATCAAGGGCCTAAAACCTTATTCAATATTATTCCTCGATCTGGGATCTACGAAGACCATTTCCTATTTTCTCACCTACCAAGAAAAGTGACATATATTCATGGATTCACGTTGATAGGAAAGAGTTAAATCCCTACATGGTAGTGCCATTCATTGTTTCTTGGGGCATCTAGATATTCAAGAATTCAACCATTTTTTATGACAAATTCATTCCCTCATTTCAATGCTCTTTACACGCTTGCTTTCTATTTGAAGGAGTCATTAAAAACATAAAGGAAAAGCCTCCAAGACAAATTATTGAAGTCTAGTTTGAAGAGTCATATGCCTTGGGGGTATTTCAATGGGGTGAGCTAAGACACCCCTACTCTTTGTAGGGATAGGGTTATTCTTCATCTATCAACTACTCATTTTATCAAACTCAAAGTAGGTATTGGAAATGGGTCTAATAATTGTGCAAAATTGATGGCATTACATTTTCTTTTAAAAATTGTTGTGGAGCACAATGTCTCTCATCTTCAAGTTCTAGGTAAATCAATGTTGATAAGCACTTGGATGGAGGAAATTACAAGATGGAAAATGATGTTTTAACTCCAATCTTTGAGTAGGTGAAGAGGACCGAAGAAGCTCCAAACTCTATTTCATATATGCATGCTTACAAGAAATTAAACACAGTTGTTGATAAACTATCCAAGGAAGGTTTGTAGTTGGAAGATAGCACCTTGATAAAGTTTGAGTTCAAAGTTGGATCAATTAGGCCAACAATCACATTCCAATTCTATGAAGTATGACAATGTTTTGTTGAAACAGTATTCAATAGTCATATTTTGATGCAATTTTTGAGTTCAATGACCTTCATGAAATACCTTTAGATGTATAAACTATTGTAATATTTAAGAATTTTCTTTAAAATGATCAAAGTCATGACAGTCTCTAAGTAGTGATGATGGAAGTATTCAAAAGTACTTTAAATCTTTTGAAAACAATAGTGATGTCTAAAATTGTATGAATGCTTGAAGCATTTACAAGATATAATTTTCATTCTTTGAATATAAATTACATTTCTTTTATAAGTGGATAAAATCCCACCCCCATGTCCTTCAAATTTTAATGTTAGTTAGGTTTATCTCGGGTGGTTGGGAGGAATGATTGTTATCCTCCCCACCCAAGTTCAATTCCAACAAGTGACATGTTGAGCTCATAACGAGTATATTATTGTAATGGCTTTGAGCCTTGTTGTTGACCAACCTTGTGTGCTAACAAATCTAGGGTTTACCCTGGGTACCATCCTTGAAATGAGGGGAAGTGTTTTGGGTTTTCCTTGGGCTGTGTAATCTAAAAAAAAATTACAGTTTTTTTTCAAGGAAAAAAATATCTCTCTAAGAATGAAAATTTAAGAAAGGTTGCATATATGAAGCTAAAGGATAACATATGAATCTACAGGTGACCCATAAATGAGGGAATTATATCCCACTTGATTCACCAACATGGATACTATGTGAAAGTTTCTTCTAAGCTATGCTCTCAGGATTGTATAGAGTGCTTTGTCTACAAAAATACCACTAGGACTTTGTTCCTCTTGTCCTGTACAATAATATTTATTTTCTAATGGATGCAAGGCCTATTATTTGTGCAACCTTTGCTCTAGATGATTGGATGGATCCTTCTCTATGTAACTTGCACACAAGGACCTAGATGACAACACAATAGTAATCTGGTCAATAACAACAATGCTCTACAAATATTCTGAAGATAGTGACCAAATACTGATGCTATGTGAGTTCTTTGTTCTTAATGTATCTCCTACTCTTTTGATGGATGCAAGGCCTTCTCTTGGGTGAAACCTGTATGCAACAACCAACTGTAAACCCCTTTGTTCTATATCCTTCAACAAGCACATGCAGATGGAATGTTTGTTGGCTTCAATGATTGGTTTTGTTTCTAAGGTGCCAAGTCTAGGGTACAAGGACAAACTCAAGTGGACCATGCTTCAATTACTAGAAAGATAATATGTACATGTTTTTGCCTCCATATATTTTCTTCCAATGAAGAAGATTTTAGTTAACTATCTTGCTCATATTTCCAGAATCTGATTGTATTTTCACATCCAAGCTGTTAAGTTTATCTTGCATGAATGTGGATCTCAAACTTGAGATTATTACTTCATTATCATTGGCTTGAATAATGGATGGATTTGTTGGTTGACTTGAAAGGCTTATGAAGTTTCTGGGCTCAGTCTAACCTTATCAATAACGTATTACTCAAATAATACAAATTGTCTCTTGCTATTGAAAATTGATGGATATAAGTTATCCTTGGTCTCATATAACTCACACCTAGCCTATGTTTATTTTATATAAATGAACACACAAATGTAATTCCAACAATTACCACATGAAATTGCATATGGTATATATATATATCACACATATGATACACATTATATGTTGTTTCTTAAATGGAGACACAAATGGCATAGAAGCAACCAATCTATCTCTATGCATAATACTTCTAAGAAGCCAAGCTCACACTACTTTTCTTCATCAGGACTAACATTATATTCCATCATAATTTTTGATATTTTGGGAGGAACTTTGCCAACATGAAGATATGTGTGAAGCAAAAAGTTGTAAATTTATGTGCTCATAGATTTCGCCCACTAAGTGTTCTAAAATGTATACCACATTTCTAGACTTTGGTTGTCAATGAGTATTACCTTCTAGCGATGAGAGGGATCACCCAATAACTAGTTTAAATGCCCAACAATCAAACAAAATGCCCAACAACTAGAGTAATGCCTAACATTCAAACAAAATGCCCCAAAACTAAAAAAATTGACTTAGGCAATTGGAATTCTGACCCAACAAATACAATTAAAAATTCGACTAAGGCAATTGGAATTCCAACCCAACAAATAGAAATTCACTCTAGAAATTAAAAATTTGACTCGGGCAATTGGAATTTTGACCCAACAAATATAAATTCACCTTAATTAAAAATCCAACTTAGGGAATTGGAATTCCAACCCAACAAATAGTTCACCCTAGAAATTAAAAATTTGACTTAGACAATTGGTATTCTGACCTAACAAATAGAAATTTACCCCAACAATGTAAAAATGCTTAGAGAGAGACATGATGTATGGCTTTAAGGAAAGATAAATTTTCCTTTGGAAGAGCCCAATGGTCAAATTAGAGGGAAAATAACTAGATATTAGGGAATGGAATTAGCAACTTAGCTAGAAAGAAGCTACAACTCTTTCTTTTCAACCATAGTTTTCAAATATCAAACTAAATCCTATGGTGGCCATCACAAAGTTGTTAATGTACTTCATTTACACATATATAATGATTCCACACACCATAAAATAACCAAGCATCCATTTAACATGAAGAAGAACAAAATCTAACACAATAATCAATCAATGAACACAAAAACTTTACCTTGGAAACCAAATTGGGAAAATCAACTTCAAATGGGGTGCTTAGTTCTTCATTTTGGCAATCTTCGGTTACATTGCTTTCATGGCTTTCTATGCCCCTTCTTCTCTTGGCCAAAATAATAATTGAGAATGAAGGTGAAGTAGGAAATACACATATATGGGGGTAAGGGGAAGGCCAATAGCCATGACCCTTCATTTCCCCTTCCTTATCCTTCTCTCCTATTTCATCTTTTATTTTCATTCAATTCTTTTTTTTCCTCTCACATTTGTCGCATCCAAATTGTACATTTTATTTGTTTTACCAAAGTTTTCTAACCTTCACAAGTTGCTAGTTTAATCTTGTAGGTACTTAGTTGTTCACACTTGAATCCGTTAGGACCGAAATGACAACCTCACGAGGATGTAAATCCCTCTGCATTTTTATAGAGGTGGTACTCCTTTTTATATTTTCTTGAGATTTTTTAAAATATTCAAAATGTGAGACTTGACAGAAGTCCGTTATAGTAATTCAAAGAAACAAAAATATTACAATAAAGTAAAAGGAAAATGTTTTTGTTTTCTTTTTAAAGAAAGTTTTTGAGAAAGGACCAAGAATCACACATTTAAAGCAAATAAGCAAAAATTCCTCACATCCATCATAGTTTGGGATAAATATTTCTGATCACATAAAATAAAAAAAGAAGATGGTTCACATCCATAAGAGAACTTTAACAGAGTGGACACATGGGAAAATCAAATAAATATAATGATAGATCAACCTCAAATACTTTATATTTTAAAAACATGGTTACAAAGCACAATCAAGATTGTTCCCGAAGTAGTTCTCTTGAAATTTCAAAAAATATATAGTCTGTTACATATTCTTGAAATTGTAAATGCGTTTGTCTTAAAGATTGGGATTGGGGATTCTGTGGACCATAAAGTAAATAAATACAAGAAATAATCTTTTAGAAAGAAGACAGTGGGAGGTAGAAGAATCAACAAGACCTGGTAAGAAGAAAAAAATGAGTTATCAGTCTTTGATTAAACCTTTCTAGTGAAAGAGGTAGAGTAATTGGATGAAGGACTTGATAAAGAAAAGAAATATGTCATCAACATAAACTTAATATGATGGTATCTCCTTGACAGTAAAGTATAAGATGTAAATAATCATACGGGAAATGCTGGCAGTGTTTTCTTGGCCCGTAACTCTGGTAAATAACTAGGAAATTTCTTGAAATGGGTTTTTGAAAAGGTTGACCTGCAATTTGGTAATATCTTCAGGGATGGCCGCGGGATTATCCAAGAATTCAGGTAAGATATCCAGGTCGTTGTCATGTTTTTTCAAGAAGTCCCTCCAATCTTCAACTTTGAAGGTGTGTGTCGACTCTGGGAGTTTCAACATTTTACAGAATGCTTGAGATGAAAGAACGATGGGAGAATGGTCCTGGAGTTGAATCATCCACTGGCTTGGTATATATTTCTCAGTGCACCAATAAACTAATTCCTTATAGTCAAATACTTGAGGAACACAACCTACACGAGCAATTCTCAACGTCCAAATTAGTTCCTTCTGAGCAGAAGGGGATGAATAATAAGATTATGCTCTAGACCACTGGAAATTCTGGTCCTCTCATCCAAAAATGTTCAAAGTATCTCCACAGAACTGTTATTGAGCTACTACTACCATAAGTTGATGGGATCATTCTTTTGATCCAGATAATATTTGAAATGAGCGCTTAAGAGATAATATATAATCTTCTGCAAGTCATGCTTTAATGTGGTTTAATAAGGAAATTCCTCGAGCCCTTCATCTATTAATGACAATATTTACGGGACCTTCATGATGAGTTATTAGAATTAAACCATACTAAATGCATCTTGGGAATGGCGTGAAGGTGGTGGGGACGAACAAAAGCATATAACATTTGGGACTTTTGTGAACTTGCTAACTCGGAAGCCTGCGAACCCGCCGTTGCAAAAGGTTAAGAATTAGATAAGTGGCGTAATGCGGTCTATTAGACTGATCATAGGAGGGATGAGATACTTAGGAGCTCAGGGAATTGAATGATCAAAATGTAGATCGCGGATCGTTCGGGTACAAACTGTAGTTCACGGAAAAAGGGATATGAAAGCTTGAAACCCACCAACCCGTGACTAGAAAAAATGATTAATTATAGTATAATGTGGCGGTTAGTTAGACTCATGATGTGAGAGTGTGGATGGATATGAGGATCCGGGAGTCCGCCAACCCGCGAACCCGTCGTTTTGAAAAAATGACTAAGTATAAGAACTAGAAAGGGAGAATAAAAGGGGAATTAGGGTAAGTATAAAAGAGGGAAAAGAAGAGGACAAAAGGAGTTGGGAAAATAGAGAAGGAGAGGGAAATTCTGGAAGTGGGAATTGATCTCAACAACTGGCTCCAAATGTGGGATGATAACCCCCTGTGGGTTGTCAAGAATCCATATCCTTTGATGACGAGGTGCTTCCACCCATTGGGCTATGGAGTTAGAGTAAGAATATATAAACTGAAAAAAATAAAATTATGTACAATGAGAATGATAAAGTCTTAAGAGAAGAAACCTTTCAAATGTTTCCCGTTGAAAGACAACGTTAGTCTTTTACCCTTCATTTGTTGGAGCATATAGGAGTTAAAACCCAAGATCTTCTCGACGACATATGGTCCGATCCAGAGTGATTCAAACTTTGTATGCATGGATGGTTCTCCTTGGCCTTGTTCCAAAGTAGCACCAACTCTCCCTTCTGGAAATTATTTACAATTCTCCTCTGATCAAATTGTTTTTTGACACTCTGCTGCCTTTGAGAATTTCGATTCAGGGCTTTGCTTCATTCTTCTTCCAACTTCAACAACTGATCGATTCTCCTCTGGATGGGAGAAATGTCTTCTGTATCTTCAATATTAACCACATAAATCATTGCATTGAGCTCGAGACTAATCATCGTTTCTGCTTCTTTCCCATAAACTAATAGATATGGAGACATCCCGGTGCTATCCTTTAGAGTCGTTCTGCTTGCCCATAATGCATCTGTTAGATTTAGATTCCAATTCCTTTTATTCTTGTTAATGGTTTTCTTCAGTATCTGAACAAGTGTTTTGTTTGTGGATTCAACAATTCTATTACCTTGCGGATAATAATTCGATGATTGACCCATGATTATTCCATATTCTTCGCAAAACTTTGTAAACTTTGACCCGATGAAAATCGAACCATTGTCTGTGATAAACTTATCTGGGACACCAAATCTCAACAAAATATTGTCCTTGAGGAATTTAATTAGCTCTTCAGCATCAACCTTCTTTAATGCCACCACTTCCGACCATTTCGTGAAGTAATATGTAGTTGCGAGAATATATATGTGCCCCTTGGTGGACTTTGGATTAATTAGCTCGACAACATCAAGTCTCCATTGGGAGAATGACAGTTCTACAATTATGGGCTGCAAAGGCATCACAAATCTCTTCTTTTTCCCTAAAAATTGTTGACATGACAAACACTTCCTTATCGTGGCATACGAGTCTCTGAAAATCAATGGCCAATAGAATCCTACTCTTATTATCTTGTGGGCAGTTGCAATAGGTGCAAAGTGTCCACCGCATATTCCCTCATGGAATTCTCTTATTAGTTCTTGGGCTTGATTTTCATCAATGCATCTCAATAGTATACCATCATAATTTCTTCTGAACAATATGTCGGCAATCAACACATATTGATTTGCCTTCATCTTCAATGTTCTTTGCAACTTGGGGTTCATGGTGACAGGAAATTTCCCAAACCTTAAGTAGAATATAATATCTTTGTACCATTCTGAATCAGCTAATGGTTCCCCGACTGAAATTGAAATCATTCCATCGACCAAATCCCCATTCGCGATGAGCTTACATAAACCTTTCCCTTTTACATCTTTTAAAGGTTTAATATCGATATCATATTCTTGTATCTTTGCCAACTAGTTAGCCCATTTTCCTTCTCTCAATTGTTGATTCAGAAGCATATTCGCTGGTGATGAGGGAACATAAGCAATAACATGGGAGTTCAATATGTATGTGCGAAAGTGTACTACTACTTTCATAAGAGCTAAGGCCTGCTTCTCCAATTCTGAATACCTCAACTCATAGTCATGTAGGGTTTTTCTCATGAAACTTATTGGGAGTTCTTCTCCTTTGATATTCTTTTGAGTAAGAACGAATGCAATGATTGTCTTTGTAGCAAATGAATAGATGATGAAATCTCTTTGAAAATCTGGGCTAATGAGGACATGACCAGTGGTGATTGATCCTTTGATATTATTGAACTCCTCTTGAGTATCCATTGTCCATTCGAACCTCTGCTCCTTTTTCAGCAACAAATTTATCGGCTTCACGATACTTGCATAATTAGGGACAAATCTTCGCACAAAATTGATCTTGCTGAAAAATGATTGGATTCCCTTCTTGGATGTCGGGGGTTTGAGCTTGTTTATTGCTTTAATTCTTTCTGAACCAATGTAAATCCCTTCCTTGCATACAATATGGCCCAACAATTTTCCTTGAGTCATAATGAACAATCATTTCTTTGGATTCAGAGAAACACCGTATAATATACATCTTTCAAAAAACTTCCTCAAATAATGGACATGATCCTCCCTTTTTTTTGAATGCACAATCAAGTCATCTTGATAGTCTGCCATAAACTTTGCTGTCAACCGACTGAATGCATGATCCATGGCCCTCTAGAATGTGGCTCCAACGTTCTTTAAACCAAAGGGCATTCTAGCATATGCGTATGTCTCCCAAGGTGTGATAAATGCTATCTTTGCCCTATATTCTTCAGCCACCAAGACCTAGTTATATCCCAAAAATCCATCCAACATGGATATGCAGGCCGATCCAGTAACTTGCCGGAGAAGGAACTCCATATTAGGCAAAGTAAAGTTATCCTTTATGCTTTCTTTGTTAAGGTCTCTGAAGTCGACACACATCCGGATTTCCCCGGTCTTTTTTCTTACAATTACATGATTTGAAAGCCAGTCTAAGTATCTAATGGGATAAATTATTCCTGCCTTCTTCAATTTCTCCAATTCAAGATTTACCATAGGTTTCAGCTTGGGATTCATCATCCTTATTTTTTACTTCACTGGATTTGATCCTTCCCTCAAAGGAATGACATGTTGGAATATAGTATTATCATAAGATTTTAAATCATCATAGGTCTAAGCGAACACATCGATGTTTTCTTTGAACAAGGAAACATATTGATCTACTTCCTCAGTGGTGAAATCAACTCACAAGTTGACATACTTCGGGGAACTGTCAATTCCAATATTGAATTTTCTCGTTTCTTGTACCTTTTGAACTAAAAATTCTTCAAGGAGATTCTTAGCATGATCACCTTTCATGAAAATAGATTTGGATTATAAACAATCTTTAGGAACAACAAAAGAATGATTGTCTTCTTCATCATCATCATTTAACAAAAAAATTTCTAGCTGTTCATCGTTCTCAAACACTTGCAAGTACTCAATGTTATCGGGAACGGACGGTCGAAAAGCTATTTCTACTTGGAAAGGCATTTTGCCTTGGGTATCATCTGGATTTGACAATGAGGCTACCAAGGCTAGTGAATCTGCCTTGTGATTCTTATCCCTTGGAATAAAAGAAATGTTGAAGGAACTGGAAGACTCCATCAATTCTTTAACCCTTTTGAAATACAACTTAAGTATTTCCTTTTTGATTTTATGCCTCTGAGTCACTTGATTGATGACCAACTCTACCTTGTTATTGGTGCATGAAAACTCCAGTCTAATAGTGTGTGGCTGCATAATCTTACTTGGACTCATAAGAACAATTCCGACTCCATTTCCATAGCTTGAACAAGCTCCATCAAAGGATATCCTCCAATACCCTTCAAACAAATGCCCTTTTTTCTTCGTATCTTGCAATTGCTCTAGAATTTCGTTATGCTCTATGTCTAGGATAACTTAGTTTCCAATTCCAACATCTATATAATCCTCCATCAATTCATTGTCCTTATTTTTGAAGGAGAAGGGTTTTCTAGGTTCACGGGGCACTTTAATAATTACTCCTTCTTTGCCTGGAAACATCATACAACTTCCATCGTTCATTATATATCCTCCAATCATAGATGTCCGGTCTCTTCCCAACACAACTCCATATGATGGAGGAAGCTCTACCACAAATATATTGAAAACTATAATGATATAGGGGGTTGCTGTAATCCAAGGATAAAAGTCCTTGATTTCTCCATAAGCTGACAATTTTCTAGAATCAATTGCATATATACTTTCACTGATTTTATAATACTTGGTGAAACTCATGCCCAATGCCTCCATGACCTCCAATGACATGATATTGTTCATCACTCCAGTTTCAGGTAAACAATTATGCAGTGCAACATCATGATTTTCAATAGAAATGTAAAAGGGGACAATTTTACCTCTCAGCTTGGTAGTTGACTGGCCAGGGGTTTGTTTAGGACTGGTAACAACAACTTCTACTCCTTCAAATGGATCCTTCAACAACTTCAAAATGTTCTCTCTTTGCTGGGGAATCTTCCCCACTTCTGTAAAGGGAAGGGTTATCCTTAATTTACTCAAATATTCTAAAAAATTATATGTCATTTGAGTGGAGTTTGACGTCATGTGTTGCTTTTTACTTCCAATGCCATCCATCACTTTATCATTTGTTTTTTCCTTTTCTTTTTCTTTTTGGTTCTCTTTATCAGAGTCACCTTTATTTTTTGTTCTATTTACAAACCCTCTTGTCTGGGTGACATTTTCTTGCGAGTTAGAATCGTTATCACCCTCTCCAAATATATACATGGACATCTTGCATCCGTCCATCTGCACAGTTTTAGAGCTCTCATCAGGTGAGTGATAAATCTCTTGCTCAATTAATTGCTTGTCATAGACATCATACAGAACAACCACATTTGGAGTAGGCTGCCTGGGAATCCTTGGTATTTGCGGATTATCCATGTTTTCAAACCTCACTCTGTTTTCTTGGGGAGGGTTCCTCCTTTGCTATGGGATTGGCATTCTTGGATTTGACATGTAATTATCTCCCCTTCTTAGTTTGGTTATCTCATTCTGCATTTGATTGATGGTTCTATTCATCTGTGCAATTTCGATTCTTTGCTTAGTTTCCTATGCTCCACATGATCAACCTTTACATCAGGTACGATTCCCTTAAAAAAATCATCCTCCCATCGTTTGGTTTTGAGCTAGTTGAGGATTGAATTCTTCGTTCTTTATTGAACTGGAAGCTCCTTGATTATCTATATTTAATTCTCTCAGCTACCTTTCTACTCTTCCCAATATAATGTCAGGGTCAACACCTGTTTCAATCATAATTTCTTCCATCTCAGTGGATTTAGTCATTGCCTCCTCCAAAGTATCCATTTCGGATGTTCTGATGGCATATTTTACATTTGGGGGCATTGCATTCTTATAGCAACCAAGAATGAGTGGGTAGTTTGGTCTTTTATCCTTTGGATTCCTACTCAAGGTTTTATTGAACCTGAGATTAAAATCTCGTATCCTTTCATTCTTCCTCAAACCAATCTAGGTGAAATCAGTGAGAAGGGTATGGTAAGAAATTGGAGGGGAAAACATAGTGAGGAACATAGCTTTGAGGTCATTAAATGAGCGAATTGATCTACTAGACAATTTTGTATACCATTCATACACTCTTCCTGATAAGGTTTGCATAAACAACCTTACCATAACATCGTCATACTCGACACGGTGAAAATCACAAACATCAAGAAATAAGTGCAGATGCCTCTTTGCATCGATTGCTCCATCTCCAGAAAATTCCTTTAAGGTGCCCTTAGGGAGAACATGGAGCTCATGTTGCTCACCTATAATATTTAGAGGGGAATCTTTTGCCCTCCTTTGATTTTCAAATACTGTTTTTCCTTGATTTC
Organism: Picea engelmannii; assembly: GCA_009831015.1. Classification (NCBI taxonomy): domain Eukaryota; kingdom Viridiplantae; phylum Streptophyta; class Pinopsida; order Pinales; family Pinaceae; genus Picea; species Picea engelmannii. The sequence continues at coordinate 77,300 of ML810457.1, forward strand.
TTGCAGCATCTCGTTCACCTCCTTGTCTCTCCTCATGATGATCATTTCAGGGTTGTTCATTTCTTTTTGCCATGTTTGGGGAGACTTCAGGTGTAGACTTTTCACTTATAATAATATAGAGTTGCTTGCTTTTACTTATGGTAATAGGTCATTTGTATTCATCCAGCTTCAATCCCGACCTTTTTCTTGTGCTGCTCTATCCAACCTTTGATTTCTTCAGTCTTGTTGTTCTTCTCTCCTTTGTCTTTAGAGGATTTCTCTTTCTTCTTCTTGGACTAAGATCTTCCAGGACCCTTCTAACTCTTCTCGAGTCTGGGTTGTTGTTATTACCAAATTGTACAACTGGTGTAGAATGTTTCATTGATTATTCAATCCAATTTCAAAATGGGGTTGATTACCCTGGGTTAAAGTCATATATTCTTTTTACAAACGCTGGGCCAAGTTTTGAATTTTCAGTTCATGCCCCCAGTATGGTCGCGAAAAATGTTGACACTTGAATCCGTTAGGACCGAAATGACAACCTCACGAGGATGTAAATCCCCCTGCATTTTTATAGAGGTGGTAGTCCTCTTTAGATTTTCTTGAGATTTTTTAAAATATTCAAAATGTGGGACTTGATAGAAGTCCATTATAGTAATTCAAAGAAAGAAAAATGTTACAATAAAGTAAAAGGAAAATGTTTATTTTTTATTTTTAAAGAAAGTTCATGAGAAAGGACCACAGATCACACATTTAAAGCAAATACACAAAATTTCCTGACATTCATCATAGTTTAGGATAAAGATTTCTGATCACATAAAATAAAAAAAACAAGATGATCCGCATGCATAAGAGAACTTTAAAAAAGTGGACACATGGGAAACTCAAATAAAGATAATGATAGATCAACCTCAAATACTTTATATTCTGAAAACAAGGTTACGAAGCACAATCGAGATTGTTCCTGAAGTAGTTCTCTTGAAATTTCAAAAAATATATAGTCTGTTACATATTCTTGAAATTGTAAATGCATTTGTATTAAAGACTGGGATTGGGGCTCCCGCAGACCATAAAGAAAATAAATACAAGAAATAAGATTTTAGAAAGGAGACGGTGGGCAATAGAAGAATCAACAAGACCTGGTAAGAAGAAAAAAATGAGTTATCAGTCTTCGGTTAAACCTTTCTAGTGAAAGAGGTGGAGTAAATGGATGAAGGACTTGATAAAGAAAAGAAAGATGTGATCAACGTAAACTTATTATGACGGTCTCTCCTTGACAATAAAGTATAAGATGTAAAGAATCATATGGGAAATGATGGCATTATTTTCTTGGCCCGTAACTCTGGTAAATAACTAGGCAATTTCCTGAAACAGGTTTTTAAAAAGGCTGACCTGCAATCTGGTAATATCTTCAGGAATGGTCACATGATTCTCTAAGAATTAAGGTAAGATATCTAGGCTATTGTCATGTTTTTTCAATAATTCCCTACAATCTCCACCTTTGAAGGTGAGTGTCGGCTCTGGGAGTTTCAACCTTTTATGGAATACTTGAGGCGAAAGAACGATGAGAGAATGGTTCTAGAGTTGAATCATCAGTTGGATTGGTATATATTTCTTAGCGCACCAGGAAACCAATTCCTTGCAATCAAATACTTCAGGAAAACAACCTGCATGAGCGATTCTAGACGTCCAAATTACTTCCTTCTGAGTAGAAGGGGATGAATAATAAGAGTATGCTCTAGACCACTGAAAATTCCAGTCCTCTCATCCAAAAATGTTCAAAGTATATCCATAGAACTACTGTCGAGCTGCTGCTTCCATAAGTTGACGAGAGGGTTGTTTTGATCCAGATAATATTTGAAATGAGTGCTTGAGAGATAATATATAATCTTCCACAAATCATGCTTTAATGTGGTTTAATAAGGAAATTCCTTCATCCATTCACCTATTAATGACAATATTTACGGGACCTACATGATGAGTTATTAAAATTAAACCATACTAAATGCGACTTGGGAATAACATGAAGGTGGTGGGGACGGACAAAAGCAGATAACATTTGAGACTTTTGTGAACCTGCGAACCCACCATTGCAAAAGGTTAAGAATTGGCTAAGTGGTGTAATGCGGTTAGTCAGACTGATCATAGGAGGGATGAGATACTTAGGAGCTCGGGGAATCGAATGTTCAAAATGTAGATCACAGATCGTTCAAGTACAAAATGTAGTTCATGGAACAAGGGATATGAAATCTTGAAACCTGCCAACCCGAGAACCCGACTAGAAAAAATGGTTAAGTATAGAATGATGTGGTATTCGATCAGACTAATGATGTGAGAGTGTGGATGGAGATGAGGATCCGTGAGTCCTCCAACCCGCGAACCCACCATTTTGAAAAAAAGACTAAGTATAAGAACTAGAAAGGGAAAATAGAAGGGAGAAAAGAAAATGGGAATTAGGGTAAGTATAGAAGTGGGAAAAGAAGAGGACAAAAGGAGTTGGGAAAATAAAGAAGGGGAGGGAAATTACGAAAGCGAGAATTGATCTCAACATTAGTCTTACACCCAATTGCTGGTTTGGATCCATTTCAGATCACACCTTCCCTTTGAGAGGTTTTTTTGTCTCCAAAGGCTCAAGGAAACCAATAATAATCAATGTACTTCTCTCTAATTCTCTAAATTGTGGCTATGATGTTGGTTCTTGGTTACAAATCTAACTCTGGCTCACTTGTTCTTGCAATGTAGAAGTTTGTTCACTGACTCTTAGCTCTGAGCAATCTCTCAATCCAAATTCTCAACTCAACATCCATTCCCATCTCTTCTTGTTTAGTGTGACCCCAACACAATGACATCACGTAACAACTCCTCAAGGGAAGTGTGGTTGCATTCATTTACTAGGATTAATTTCTTCTCGACATGGAAACAACTTTTCACGGCCATGTCAATTGAATGACCATCTAGCATATCCCTACATGCTGGTTGTAGGTGTCTTGGTCATTGGTAAGTTCGTTCATTTGTTGGTGAGTCATTTCCCAACCAACTTGAAATGAAAGAGATGTCAACCCATGATTGAGCTCCTTTTCCACTCTTTCTTGCTTCCATCAAACAACTACTTGCTTCATTAGTAAGGTTGACCTCTGTTGTTGCTGCAATTCCTTGGACAAATTCTTCTCCTTGGGTTGAAGATGTAAGGAACCCTTCATTCTATTTACACTTCAATATCCACACTCTTCTCTTCCCTATGCATTTTCTGGGGTGAAGCGCTATGAAGTCATCAACACTTCACTTCCTAATGTACACTCAGCTTGTAGTGGCAATAAACAATCTTGTTGATGTTATAGGGAGTACCTATCACGTTTCTCCTCTCCATGTGCCTCTGAGTTTTCTATTGTATTGGTGAAACCTTCTTTCCATTCCTCCTTTGAAAACATTCAAGCTTGTGGCATGTGACTTGCTTCTCCTAGCAAGATGCCTCATGATGGATTTTCTTCTTGCAAAATGAGAAATCCCTTGAGTACCATCAATTGAAAGTGTTTTGGCCTTTCCTATTATAGCATTGATAGACCAAGGATGTCTTGTTTGATGAAGACCTATTGATCCTCTTCTTCTTCTTGCCTCGACCAATTGGTTTTCTGCTTCTTCTAAGTGATGGCATAGGTTGAGTCTTCAAGATATTCTCATCGCTACCCTTCTTCAATCCACCAGAAGAAGGTTGAGGTGGTAGTGCGCTTCCACCTTCATTTTTTACTGCTCTTTCTCTTGATGAGTAGGTCAACTTTGACATGTCTTTCACCTTCACAAAAATGGTCTTCATGGTCATGTGATTTTTACCTCTACCATCAAATTTTAGGCCTTCATGCTTGACCCATGGTGCGACTATAGTGGGGTGCAATATTCCTTGTCTTCTCTTACCTAGCCCTTGTCCATCATAGACCATCTAACTCAATAGTTTCGAGCCAATTCCCCTAGTATGATTTTCAAATTCACTAATATTTTCTTGAGGAATGTCTATAGAAGGTGAACTTACCAGAGTGGTCTCGGTCATGGTGCTAGCATCTACAGTGGAAATGAAAAGTGGCCTTTCTTCCTGATGCTCTTGGACAACTACTTGCAACTTTTCCAAGGCCTCCTCCTTCTCTTCCAACTCTTTTTGCTTCTTTTCCATCATATGAGTGAGGCTATATTCTTATCAGCTATCCAACTGAATGAACTTCTCTCCCAAGTATACAAGATTCATTCTTTGCTTGTCCCAATATGCGATGATAGTGGTGAGGGAGTCTTGGAATTATTCAAACTTCTTATTTATCAATGGAAATAGTTTGGTAGAGGTATCAAGGTGCTTCTCCATATTTTCCATCCTCTGGTTGAACATTTGGACATGCTCCTTCAAGTGTTCTTTCTTTTCTTGATGCTGACCATTGATGACCCTTATGTCTTCCAACTTTTCTCTACTTGCTTTAGCCATGATGAGGTCTACAATGTTCTATTCAAAGTTCTGGAAGCTATGTCATGGTCAACAATGCAATTGCTTTGATACCTTATGATCTATAAATGAGGGACTTATTTCCCACTCGCTTCACCAACATGGATACCATGTGGAAGTTTCTTATGAGCTCTATTCTTAGGCTTGTACATAGTGCTCTGTATACAAAAATGCCACTAGGGCTCCATTCCTCTTTCCTTGTATAAGAATATTTATTCTTTTGATCATTGCAAGGCCTATTCTTTGTGCAACCTTTGCTTCATATGATTAGCTAGCTCCTTTTCTGTGTCACATGCACACAAGGACCCATATGACAACACAATATCAATATGATCCAATAAAAATAACGCTTTGCAAATATTTTGAAGTTAGTGAATAGATATTGATACTATGTGAGTTCTTTGTTCTCAATGTATCCTCCGTTCTTCTGATGGTTGCAAGGCCTTTTCTTGGGTGAAACTTGTATGCAACAATCAATTGTAAACCTCTATGTGCTATATCCCTCAACATGAACATTAGGACGTAATGTTTGTTGGCTTCAAAGATTGGTTTTGTTTCTAAGGTGCCAAGACCAAGGCACAAGGGAAAACTCAAGTGGACTATGCTTCAATTGTTAGCAAGACAATATGTACTTGTTTCTGCCTCCACAACTTTGTTTCCAATTAAGAAGATTTTAGTTAACAATGTTGCTCACATTGATAGAAACTTATTGTATTTTCACATATCTCTTAAGTTTATCTTGCATGAATGTGGATACTAAACTTCAGATTCTTCCTTCATTGTCATTGGCTTGAATAATAGACATGTTTGTTGGTTGAATTGCAAGGATTATGAAACTTCATATATATATAGACATGTTATATATNATATGAAGTTTCATAATACTTGCAAGTCAACCAACAAACATGTCTATTATTCAAGCCAATAATCCTTGCAAGGATTATGAAACTTCACACACACACACACACACACACACACACACACACACACACACACACACACACACACACACATGATGCACATTATATGTTGTTAACTAAATGGAGACATAAATGGCATACATGTACATGTAACCAATCTAACTCTGTGCACAATACTTCTAAGAAGCCAAGTGCACACTACGTTTCTTCATCAATGACAATATCTTCCATCATAATTTCAGAACTTTGCCAACACGGAGATATATGCGAAGCAAAGAGTTGTAAATTTGTGTGCTCACAGATTTCACCCCTCTAAGTGTTCTAAAATGTCTAGCACATTTCGAAACTTTGGTTGCCAATGAGTATTACCTTCCATCCATGAAAGGGATCACCCAACAACTAGTTTAAATTCCCAACAATAAAACAAAACGACAATAACTAGTTTAAATTCCCAACATTCAAGCAAAATGCCTAGAAACTAAAAAAATTGACTAAGGAAATTAGAATTCCAACCTAACAAATAGAAATTCTCCCCAACAATTAAAAATTTGACTTAGGCAATTGGAATTCCGATCAAGCAAATAGAAATTTGCCCGAACAATTAAAAATTCGACTTGGACAATTGGAATTTCAACCTAGCAAATAATTTACCCCAACAATTAAAAATTCAACTTAGATAATTGGAATTTCGACCCAACAAATAAGAATTCTCCCTAGCAATTTAAAATTTGCCTCAACAATGCACAATCACTTAGAGAGAGAGGAAGTATGGCTATGCGGAAAGAGAAATTCGCCCTCGGAAGAGACCAACAATTTGAGTAGAGGTAAAAGAGCTAGATACTAGGGAATGAAATTAACAACTTAGCTAGAAAGAAGTAACAACTCTTTCTTTTCAACCATAGATTTCAAATCTCAAACTAAATCCTACAATGGTCATCACAAAGCTGTTAATGTACTTCATTTACACATAGAGAATGATTCCATGCACTATAAAATAACTTGGCATCCATTTTAACATGAATAAGAACAACATTTAACACAATAATCAATCAATCAACACAATAATTTTACCCTAGAAACCCAATTGGAAAAACCAGTTTCGAATGGGGGGCTCAGTTATTCATTTTGGAAAATCTATGGTTACATTGCTTTCATGGATTTCTATGCCTTTTCTTCTCTTGGACAAAAGACCCATTGAGAATGAAGGTGAAGGAGGAAATAGGGTGAGATGGGGTAAGGGGAAGGCCAATAGACACAACCCCTCGTTCCCCCTTCCTTTGCCTTCTCTCCCATTTCATCTTTTATTTTCATTTAATTCTTTTTTTTCCTCTCACATTTGTCTCATTCAAGTTGTACATTTTTTTTCTTACCAAAGTTTGTTAAGCTTCATAAATTGTCGGTTTAATCATGTAGGTACTGAGTTTTACACCCATTCATCAGTTTAGATCCATTTTGGATCAAGAGGCATATTATCCCATTCTAGAAAATTTTGGATCCCAAGAAAAGACTCTAGTCCCAAAAATGCAAGTTATAAAAAATATACATTAATTACATAAATCCTTCGAGGAATAAGAATTATGATGATAACAAAAAAGGGAGGATGGTTCTTCTAACAAATATGTAAGTCAAAATAAAAATGTAAAGTGAATTTTTTTTATATATCTTTTCTCACGAAACTTAACTAATATATTTGATGTTTCACTCGGGACTTTGTAATAGTGTTGCCTTCCCTTATCGTTGATGCTAAATATAAAATAAAAAGGTATTTTCAGCATTATTTTTTTATGATGAATATTAAATAAAAAGTCATTTTGAGGATTTTTATAATTGTCAAATTTAACAATTACTTTTAGGGGTTTTTCATAACCACTTTATTTTATTTAATTGTTTTGATTTTTTGATAACTTCGTGAGAAAATGGGTGAAGGGGAGGATATGCAATTGGTATTCTATGGTTGGTTTCGGTGCTATGCCAATTTGTCCATAGGCTCAGGAGTGAGGGCCATAGGCCTTGCCTCTGGAAGGGTGGTTTCCCTTGACACTTTTTCTGTCCAGGTTCTCTCTTTTCCGACGAAGGAGCTATCCGTTCTTTGACCGATGCCTTACCCTGGGATCATGTATCATTTTTTTAGTATCGGTTTCATATGGATGGATACTGGGGAGGATATTGAGGTCGACTATGACCTCATCTTGGCTCCATAAAGAGTGTTTTGCATGCTTGAGGAATTCCTTGGCAGACGAAATCGGTTAGGGTTTACTCCCCGTGTGAATCTAGAGGAGTTGAACATAGGGGTGAAGTGGATGGATCTTCGTGCATGAGATATTTTTAAGCAAGCTAAATATAGGAGGAATAATGGCCTTGAATCAAGTGATATCTTGTAGGATCAACACTTTAATGATTTGCATCCAAAATTGATGGAAAGTTGGGGTTTTAACCCACTCAATGGAGACATGGATGAGTTTACTCAAGACATTGTTTCGAATCCTGCCTTGGAAGAAAAAGATAGAGCACTGGAACTTCAAAATAGGTGAAAGGAATTGGAGGGGGGGGATTCGAGCACTAGTTTATCCCACTCAGGGAAACACTCAAAGTGCATAAGAGAAAGGAAGGTATCTGTTTAGATGGTCGTAGGCAAATATATCTCTGTGGTGGAGGTAAGTTTTTATGATGGACAGACCTTAGTCGTCCGTTTCAGCAGGAAATCGACCAACGAAGATGTTATAATCCACTAGATGGATCTACAATGAAAGTGAGTGCTCGAATATATCCCGGAGGCTCATGCTCTTTCCAGAGGGTGGAATTGTTGTATGTTTCATTCCGAGGAGGACTGTAAACTACTGTTGGAATGAGAATGGGCATGGGGGCCATCACGACTGGTAGTCAAGGAATGGACGATAGATTTTGATCCTCCAAAGGAATCGATGGATCTAATGCAAGTATGGGCCATATTACCAAGGTTGCCTTTGGGATTATAGTCAAGAGAAGCTTTGGAATCCATAGGGAATAAGATTGCCACCTTTGTCGACTTGGAACCCAACTGGGCCTCGAAGGTGGATCATCTCTAGGCATGGATTTAGATAGAGGTAGACAATCGAGAGGGCCTGGTGGGGAATGTGGATTTAATATTTGGAGCAAAGTTATGGAATCAAAGGGTTAACTACTAGAAGTTATCCTTCCATTGCCACAGTTGTCATAAAATTGATCATATTCACTCTTACATGCTTGTGCTTCTCCATTGAACTAAAATTATCCAAAAGTTTGGAAAAGAAAATCGACAGTGGGAAAAAGCAGAGTCGAGGAAATTTCTACAGTGGTCGATGATAAAAGCTCAAAGTCATCCCTAAGCTCCGTTCAAGCATAATTTCAAGGACAAGCTTCTAAGGAGGAGACCCAACTCGTATGCTCGTTAGGTAAAATTATGGATTCTTCTTGTCATGTCACTTCTCTGATTCCTATTAATGGTGAATGTATGTCTCCCTCTACAAGAGGTGTCACCCCCCTTCCCTCTCGGTCCCCACCCTGTATCCCGAAGGAAGAATATTTAGTAGGGGAGCCCCCCCCTCAAAACCCTCTAAGTTCTAGGAGGACCCTGTGGACTCTGTTTCCCTTTTGAGGGATTTTATCCCTATACCTTCCCCCCCACCCCCTGCTTCTTCCTCTCCCCCCCCCCAAATGGAAGAAATC
>ML810457.1:95921-114798 GCA_009831015.1 Picea engelmannii
TTGGTTGGAGAAAGAGGAACAATCGTGGTTTCTAAAACTTAGGGCACTATGGCTAGAAGCGAGAGACAATAATACTAAGTTTTTTCACCAGTATGTCAATTTTTGAAGAAACCTCAATACCATATGGGATATTAAGAATGAAGTAGAGAGAATTGTTAGCTAGTTCCAAGAAAAGGCCGAATCGATGGATAGATTCTTTGAAAATATCTTTAAATCTCCTAAAGGATGCCCCATTTAGGAAATCCTAGAATTAGTATCAAAATTTCCATTGGTCTATTCTGACAAAATGAATCAGGCTCTGGAAGAAGAGGTGTAAGAGGCAAAAATTCAAGTAGCCCTCTCCTCTATGCAAAATGGAAAGAGTCTGGGTCCGAATGGGTTCACAGTGGAGTTCTTCAAGTGTTTTTACAATTTGATTAAGGAAGATCTGCTCCTGGTTGTAAAGGAATACCAAAAGAATGGTAAGATGATTGGCTCCTTCAACACTACTTTTCTTTGTTTAATTGCCAAAAAATAGGATGGTGAAACTTTCAGGGATTATAGGCCCATATCATGTTGTAATGAGGTCTATAAGATAATAACCAAAGTGATTTCAAAATGCTTGAAGCCTTTACTAAGTGAAATTATAGGAGAAGAACAATTTGACTTCCTTCAGAACAATTAAATCCATGACACGACCATGGTAGCTCAAGAGGTTTTCCACTCAGTAAAAAGGAAGAACTTGAAGGTGGCAATCCTGAAAGTGGATCTGTCAAAATCCTATGTCAGGGTGAATTGGATGTTCCTTCAACTAGCCTTTCTTTAGATGGGTATGAATTTAAACACAGTAAATTGGATTATGGGATGTCTTCATAATGCATCATTTTCAGTCTCAATCAATGGAGCTCTCTCCCATTTTTTCACTGCTTTGAGGGGTCTAAGGGAGGGGTGCCCCTTGCTCCAATTCCTTTTTTTGACTATAGTCGAAGCTTTAAGCAGGTTGGTGAAGGAAGCCAAATTCAAAGGTGACTTGAGAGGAGTATCGATGTTAGACAAAGAGGTGGTCTCTCATTTACTATTCGTCGACGATATTTTCTATAGTATTAATGGTTCCCCAAGAGACCTTTGGCTCTAAAAAAATTTCTAGAATTATATTACAAAGCAATAGGGATGGATATAAATAGGGAAAAGTCATGTATTATCCTCAATAATTGCTTGAAGGCTGAAGATAATTCTATCTAGATTATTATCGCAACCCCTAGGGAAAACCTAGAAGAGGGCTTCAAGTATCTTGGTTTTTGTCTTAATCCTGACTCTTACAAATTTAAGGATTAGGATTGGCTTATCCATAAGATAGAAGAAATGATTTCGATCTAGGTGAATAGGATTCTCTCAAGAGGAGGAAGGCTTCTCCTCCTAAAATTGGTATTGGAAAGCATTCCAATATACTGGAACTCCATCGTTTCCATACCTAAAGGGGTCTTAATGAAGATTTGAAAACTAAGTTTTCAATATCTATGGTCTGGGTATAAAAAATTGAGCGGACTTCATCTATTCAAATGGTTTACAATCATGGCCCCAAAAGAATATCGGGGATGAGGACTTAAAGAAATACATTCTTTCACACATGCTATGGCTGGGAGAAATATTTGGAGGCTTACACAGGGAAACTCGCTTTGGGATCATATTATGAGTTCTAAATACTATGCTAACATGTCCATATCTGATTGGTCATGTTCCCCCCAAAATCATCAAAAGGCTCCATAGTGTGGAAAGCATTGGTTGAGGGTTTTCCATTGGTGAGTGGTTGGACTTTTTGGAAAGTAGGGAATTTGAGAAACATCTGCATCGGGGAATATCCTTGGATGGGAGTAGGAAGTGATTTCAAAATTTATGACCCCCTGATACAGACCTTAAGAGACCATAAAATTTATCTCTTGAGTGATGCGCGAGTGGGAAACCCCTAGCCTAGAGGCTGGAATGGCCGGTTTTTAGCCGCATCCCTGGGATTTACCGACGATCTAGATGAAGAATGGGATAAAGTGGTTGGAAAGATGTGCGGAAAATTTATTATTCTAGAAGAAGAGACCGAGGACTCTCTTTGTTGGTCGAAAAAACCCCAAGGATGGATCCTTCACTGCTAAGCTAGGCTACAAAGCTTAGCACAAAGAAAGGTTTGAAGGATCCAAAAATTTGTGGTGGGGACCGATTTAGAAAATTAGCACCCCTCTTAGGTGCAAAATATCTTTGTGGCTGGTGCTCAACAATAAATTACTTAATTGGGATAATTGTATCAAAAGAAGCTGGTGTGGGCCTAATTGATGTTCATTATGTAAAGCAAACTCAGAATTCCATGCTTTGAGAAATTCAATGAATAATCAATCAATATAAATAATAGACTTGAATATAAATTTTCTCGACTCTTTGATTTTATGTACTTCAATGAGATCAAGACCATATACATCGTAGCTTAAATTGGTTGAAACTGCTAGTTCTCGAAGGTTCATACAACAAGTAGCCTCTCTTCCATGCTCTTTAAATGTATTGATAGAGGTATAAGGTCTTTTATAATTATGCTCTCCTTGCAGGATTTAGAGACAAAATATAGAATGTGCTCAGATTTTGAAGGGCACCAATTCTCTTGGATGAGCCCTTGAGTCTATACTTCCTTCAGATTTTGTGTGCAACAAATGCTCTTGATTATTTCTTTTGAACTCCAAATCATATTTCGATAATATGTTCTGGACATGAATTCAAGATATGGTTCTTTTCACTATGTATACACAACACTTCGTCTCTTCTCTTCTCAAAGAGACCTCCATGAAAATGGTTGACTATGCTTGTGTTACATGATGCTCCGAGCATATGGTAATTCCTTTGTATTTCTCAATAATCTATCATATTGGTTGGGGCGAATGTGAAAGAGCTAAATTTTTTAGGGTTGGCTATTGATTCAAGTTATATAAGGATTGGTACAAGTAAGGTTCAAGGCTATGGATGAGGTAGGAGCTTGCATTAATTTAGGACTCTCATTGTAAGCATGGAGAATGTAAAGGAAGGAAAATAAAACATATTTAAAAAAAAAAGAAGAAAAAGAAAAAAAGAAAGAGAACTTGTGTATTTATAAAAAACATGAGATATTGTTTATCAAATGTATTTAGAAAAAAAGACAAAAGAGAAGAAGCCAACACTGGGCTTAGGGAAGCTGGAGATTTGGGATGATTGGCTTTCCAACTAATCCCCCAACTGAGATATTCTACTATTTTTTCTTGCACCTCAAAGGAAAGGGGGTTCTTTGGCTGAGAGTGAGAGAAGTCACTACCCAAATTCCCATGTGAAAACTGAGAATGGATTAGAGATCCTGAGGGTACTATAACCAACACATTGTCAAGAAATATAGAGCTTGGTTGAAACCAATTGAATGCTGTTTTTCCCATTAAGGTTTCCAAGGTAAAAACTGAGTTCTTGTGAGATGAATCTCTCTATTTGTTAGGTTATTTTTTGGTCTATGAGTTTAAACTAAAACTATTATGTATTCTATTGTTTTCTTGCTAATTTTAACAGTGTGAAGATTCATTTAATGGATATGCTTTGAGTTTTTCTTCATTTTTTCATTCCTCTTGTCCATTTAAAAATCCCAATAGCTATGGAATTCACACTATTGGTTTATTATTGAGATTCAATATCAACAAATTAGATAATATGGTTATTTCATTATTGTAGAGAGTTTTCAATTCTAGTTTTTTGTGTTTAATTGACTATTGGAGAAGGGAAAAACATCATTGTTGTTTTCCATGGCTTCCATGGGCTCTCTTATTATTTTCCAAAGATTCAATTGTTGCCTCTACATTGTTGAGAGACCATACATTTCCAAATAATCAGTAGAATCCTCTCCATAAGTTGTATGGGTTGTTTCTAAGTTTGGGGGATGCATGTGTGCTGTATGGGCTATTTTTGAGTTTGGGCACCATATGTGTGTTGTATGGGCCATACAGGTCATACACCTAGCACTACACTGAGTCTCTTCCTCCATGAGGTCACCCTTCCTCTATCTGTATGTGAGCATGTATTGTTTGCTGTTTTGTATTTAGTGGAGAAGTGGCAGTTCGTGCCACCAACCCAAGAGTTGAATTGCCAAACCATTTTTTAATTTTTGTCTCATGCATTAGACTCCAGTGTTCATTACAACATTGTAAATTTGGATTATAATAATGGTTTGGTTGAAGGTTATAAACATGTATTTCCTCTTTTAATAATGTTCAAATAGTGGTATGAATGCATTGAGTAATGGCCAATTCATGCATACATAAACAAATGGAGTTTAATCTTAGCGAAGTTTGAATTGGAATGGAGAATGAGCATGGGAAATTATGGTATGAGACATGTTGATCCTTGGTTTATTGAGTGAAGCTAGCAATAGAATGGAATCCTTCACAACAATGATATCCAAGGATGTGTAGCCAATGATAAATTAATATTGTGTGTTATAGTACAGTCCAAGAAAAATCCTTACAAGAATTGTAGAAATTGTACAAGAATTCCTGTTGGTGAAATGCACTAGATATAAACCTACCATTTACGTATCAGAGCCCAATTTCGAATGTAGTCGATGAGACCTATATGGTAAACACCAACAATGACTATAGAAGAAGTGGACAAGAATTGTTTCTAAGCCTTCAAATAAGCAGAGGACAAAAAATGATAGGGGGTTACCATGGTGAAGATGAAGAACAAGATCCTAGGGTCAGGTTGGATTAGTTAGAGTAGAACACAACCATACTTACAATGATGGTAACACAACTACTAGTAGAGAAGGGAATGGATGCACCTTCAATAGAGACTGAACACAAATAACACAAGGCTAACCTGTAAGAGTTCAATAAAAAGGAGAAACCATTGTTAGAGGTCAAGACTAAGATAGAGATGGGGGAATGTAGCTATAGTAAAATGAAAATGATTTTCTGTGTAGAGGTGAAGGTGGACATCAAGACTTATGTTGGAGGAGTTTATTCCATCAAATTAGACTCAATGGATACAATGTATAGAGTTGTACTTCAGTGTACATGAAGTGACCAAAAAACAAAGGATTGCATTTGCTAGATTAAAGCTTGAAGGCCATGCTTTGGAATGGTGGGAGAGTGATGAAATAGGAAGAGCACTAGAAAATGAGTCAAGGGTGACCAATTGGGAGGTGTTAAAGGATATTATCAAAGCTCAATTATACCCAATTAGATATGAAGAGCACCAACAAATTACATGGCACTACTTTAGGAAAATGCAGGGGCAACCAGTCCAGTAGTTCACTACAATGTTTAGGAAGAGAGTTAGACAATTGGGTGTCTATGTAAAAATTATAGATATGTTGATAAAAGTGTTTAGGAGCATTTCTTACTCAAATTCAATAATAGTTGATGTTGTTTAAGTCTAAGACAATTGATGAAGTAAGTGTTTAAAAATAGTACCTTGAAGGAGATAAGTGAAAGCATAAGTTTGGCACACACAAGTAAACAACGATAGATAAAAAGGAAGAAGAGTATACCAAAAAGAATATTATGGAAGAAACACAAGAAGGAACCCCTCCCATTAAGCAATGTAAGGATCACAAGAAAAAGGGACACATTGGAAGACTGCTAGAAATTTCACCCTAAGAGTGCCCAAAGCACTTTCTGAAGAGGAAGAAGAAGGCTTTGATAATTGTAGATGCCAAGGAGAAGGTGGGTAATACCTTAAACATGGAAGGGGAATTTAGTTGTAATAGTATTCAAAAGGAAGTAGCAATGGTTGGTTTCAGTCACAAGGAAGATAAGGAGATGGCTAAGCTATTCTACTTCAAGATCCACATGAAACAAAGTAAGGTGAATTTCTTGTTTGATATCGATTCACAATCCAGCTTGATATTTGCATAATTGGTTGAGAATATTATATTAGAGACTCATGAGAATCTATAGCCATATCCTTTTGGATAGGTAAGATAATATGTAGAATTGAGAGTCAACAAACGATGTAGATCCAAGTTTCCATAAACTAGAACTTCGTGGATGAAGTGGTAACATATGTGGTTCCTTTAGATGTGTGTGGAGACATATTGGGAATCCCATACTTGTATGTGAGAGATGCCATCTTAAGGAGGAGATAAAACCAATACAAACTTGTCAAATATGGGAAGACATATGTTATAAATGCACACAGGGACAAAGCCAAACTCTCTTTGATCAATACTCTTCAGGCCACACAGATCATTGGCAACACAAAAAAGTTTGTCTTATTGTTTTTGAGAGAAGGAAAGTAGTAGGGGGAAGGCAGTGAGTTGGAGAGGAAGGAATTCTTCAAAGGATAAAGTGGCAAGAAGCACCAAAAACTACAACAAATAATTGAAGCTTACAATGAGGTGTTCCAATAACCTCAAGGGATGGCACTTAAGCAAGAGGCTGAGCATGAGATTCAATTGTTTTTAAAGTTTCCACTACCAAACATTGGGTTTCATAGCTATTCCATCATTAAAGAGATGAAGTAAATAAATAGTCACAACAATTGTTGGAGTAGGGAGTCATCAAGCCTAGTATGCCACCACGTGGTTCATCCATAATCATGGTGCCAAATAAGAACGATAGTTGGAGAATGTGCATTGACTATTGTGCCCTGAAAAAAACTTCCATTAGGAATAAATATCCTCTGCCACAAATTCATGACTTGTTGGATCAACTACAACAAACCTAGTTCTTCACCAAGATGGACCTCAAATTAGGTTACCATCAAGTGAGAATCAAAGCAGAAGACACATGCAAGATAACTTTCAAGACAAGACAAGGTTTGTATGAGTGTCTAGTGATTCCTTTCAAGTTATGTAATGACCTTGAAACTTTCATGAGATTGATGAAGGATGTGATACATCCTTTTATTGACTAATTTGTAATAGTAGACTTGGATGACATACTAATATTTAGTAGTACTTGGTAGGAACACATCACACATGTGATGCATGTACTAGAGACATTAAAGAAGAATTCATTGATTACAAATTTGAAGGAGTGTGAGTTCGGGAATGAGTCGTTGATTTATCTTGGACACATTATTGGTGGAGGAGAGATGAGGGTTGCTCCAGACAAGATTGAAACCATTATTTAATGGCCTATTCATTCTAACTTGACAGAGGTTAGAATTTTTATGGGAGTAGATCAATGTTTGAGGAAATTCATTGCAACCTTTTCTACACTAGAAACATCATTGCATGCCATCACTACCAAGGGAAAGAGATTTCATTGGGTTAAGAAAAAAAAAGAGCGTTCAAAGACATAAAGAGGAATATCAACGATGCTCTAGTCCTCCCCATGCCTGATTTATGGTGACCATTTGAACTGGAGACTGATGCCAATGGATATGCATTAGGGGCAATTCTTATGCAAGGAGGGAGACCGATATATTATCATTCAAAGTTGTTTCATGGAGTAGTACTTAACTACCCCATGTATGATAAATATCTATATGGGACCATTATATCCTACAGAAAGAGACCATTATACACACTGATCATCAACCACTACAGTACTTGGAAAGTCAAATCAAGAATCAACAAGTGAGACATTACAAGTGGTTGGGATTCTTGCAACAATTCAGGGAGAAGATGGAGGATTTCATCTCCCTTCTAGACTTGATTGATATCCAACCTAGTAAGGATGAATATACTTGGAATAATAAAAGAGTTCTTATGGGTCATATTGATGCTTGACTTGATCGATTTTTGGTCCACAACACCTTTTTGACACATCCTTGGACGATTTCCTCTCTTATCCTCCCATGAGTGTGTTCTGATCACTGAACCATCTTCTTGTGTATTGATAAAGAAGAAAATTTGGGGCTTATTCCATTTCGGTTCAATCCTTTGTGGATGGAGGATACAAGATTTTTCCCCTTGGTCTCCAACACTTGGAGTCAATGGATCACTAGTTACTCTATCCATATTTCAAAGAAAAAGCTTAAGAAAACTAGGGCTACTCTAAAATTATAGGAAAAAGAATCATCTCATTCCCCCGTCATTGAAGTAACAAACAATCAAAGGAAACTTGTTGATATACAAGAAAGGATGGAGAATAATGAAGTTTCCTCAGATATGATGTAGAAGGAACATATATCATACCATAAATATACAAAATCACTGAAGAAGTAGGAGGAAATGTGGAGGTTAAAATCTAGAAGTTTGCGGCTTTAAGACAGGGATAAAAACACCAACTTCTTTCACAAGCAGGGTAGAGCAAGGCAGTGGCACAATAGGGTTGAGGAAATCACTACTCAAAGGGGTGAGGTATTAACTACAATGGAGGATATTAAGAAAGTTGAAAAAACACATTTTGAAACCCTATGCACAGAGCCCAGAGACATGGATATGGAGATGTGTGAGAAGTTTATTTCTCATATTCCAACAATGATTTCAGAAGAGGATAATTTATCTTTGAATAAGCAGGTTACAAAGGAGGAAATTTTGGCAGCCTTAAATCAATCTAACTTGGAAAAAGCTCCAGGGCATGATGGATTTACTACCCATTTCTTCAAGAGGTGTTGGTCCATCATTAAATTTGACTTGATTAGAATGATCTAGTATGTGCACAAATATGCATGGATGGGTGGAGCCACTAGCTCGACCTTTCTAGACCTAATTCCAAAATACAAGAACACTTCCTCCTTTGATAGATTCCGCCTTGTCTCTCTATGTAATGTCTATTATAAGATCATGGCAAAATTTCTTTCTAACATGATTATACCTCTTTTAATTCGGCCCATTCTCTCAAATCAAGGTGGCTTTGTGGAAAAGAGGCAAATTTGGGACAATATTATTTTGGTACAGGAGGCCATACATTTGAGCAACATGTGAGGGGAAAAATGTATGATCATTAAAATAGATATGGCTAATTTCATAGATTTCTTAATGCAATATTGAAGAAATTTGGATTCAATTAGGAGTTCATAACATGGATTGGATCTTCTATTAGTAATCCATGGATACCCTCCCTAGTTATCAGTCAACTGACCGCTTTCTTTAAAGATACTCAGGGCCTTCCTCAAGGTTGTCCTCTCTCTCCTTTACTCTTTGTTCTAATGGATGAAGCTTTGAATAGAAGATTAGAATGTGAATGAAGCTCAAGTACAATCCCTGGTCTCTAGATTGCCAAAGGACTTAAAATAATCTATCATTCACAATTTGTCGAGGACACATTGTTCCTTGGAGGGCTTCAAGGGTTATAGCTCATAGATTCACACACACATGCACGCACGCGCGCGCACACACACACACACACACACACACACACACACACACACACACACACACACACACATATATTTGGACCATTTTACCTAGGTTTCAAGTGGGATAATCAGTAATAATAAAATCAAGTTGTATGCTTGAAACGTTAGTGCTCATTCATTAATGGGCATAGCTAATATTTTTCAATTTCCTTTCACAGTTAATTGAAAATATTTCAAATACTTGGTAATGCCTATTTGTTTGAAAGCGATTCCCAAGTATTCCTGGGAAATAATCCTTCATAAAATTAAAGATAAGTTTGAAATCTGGGGAGCCATTTGGCTTAATCTGGTAGGCAGGTTGGTCTTGGTAAAATGTGTCCTTTCTTGGCTTCCTATATTCCAATTTTCCTGGCTTTTGGCCTTTTCTAGTGTTAAAAATGCATTAGCTTAGGCCATTCACAAATTCCTTTGGCAAGGAGGCAAATCATATTCAAAATGATTTCATTTGGTGAATTAGTCTTTAGTAAGGTCCATGAGAAAGCATGGTGGGATTGGAATTCAAGATCATGGGATGGTGAATATAGCTCTTGGATCTAAAATTCTATGGCCACTGGTGATAGACGAATGAGATTGGTGGAAATCATCCCTTCTCAAGAAATATTTCTCTAGAGATTGACAATGATGTCTAGACCACCCTACAATAAAGTAGATGGGTTCATCGATTTGGAAGCTGCTCTGGGCCTCCATCCCTTTTTTTCAATTCTCTCTGACTTGGATACCAGGAAAGGAAGAAATATCAAGATCTGGAAGGATGGTATACTAGGAATTTCTCCTTTGATTTAGGATCCCTCCTTTCTACCCCTTAGGTACTAGTTGGAGAGCTCGAACAAGTCCTCTTTGTTTGGTATCTCTAGGTGGGGTTCCAATGGGATTTGGATGGGTTGGGATATTGGTTTATTACCTCCACATATTAATGATATAGTCTCTAAATTCTTGCTAAAAATCCAAGGGATGTCCTCGGTTCATTTGTAGTCTAAAGATAACAGAGGATGGGGAAATCTTGGTTATTATGTTAAGAGTGGATATATTTCTTTGCTTTGATAATCAAATCTCCCTAAGAATTCAAATGTCTGGAGGAATATTTGGAATAGTGACAATATCCCAAAAATAAATTTATTTTGTTGGATTTTGGCCCATGTCAAAATTCTCACGGGGGAGAATCTGTGTAAAAGAGGATTTTAGGGGTCGTTTAGTTGTGCCTTGTGTCTTCAAAGTTTAGAAAACTTAACTCATTTATTCTTGGAATGTGATTTCTCTAGACAGGTTTGGAAGGTTGTTTGTTCTGAAATATTTCATAGGGTGTCGTGGCCCACCTATCCTAAAACCTTGTCGAGAAAATGGAGATCCTTTTATCATGGTTCTTTCAGGGCTAATCCTTTGTTTAGACAATCTTGGATGACATCTTCTTAATATGTCTGTTGGCAACTGTGTTTAGCTCGAAATCAGGAAATTTTCAAGAATCATAATTCTACTCCTCAGTCCATAGCTATGCATTCTTTAGGTCAGATGGAAAAATTCTTAAACTCTAAGAGGCTTATAATGGAGCCCCCTGTTGGAACCCTAAGTTTTGGGTTCATTTCGCGTGCAAGTTTTGTGAGTGCCCGTTCAATTTTTATGCGCGTTGAAGCTAAATGTCCAGAGAAGGGAAAAGAGTAAGCACCAGATCAAATTTTGATATTGCGTGCCATGCCTAAAAGGTTATCAAATATGCACTAGTCCCAGTTTGGATGTGCACCAAAAATCAAGAAGACACACACTGAAATCAAGAAAGGAATCATCGAGAAATCCTCTCGAATGATCATTCCCAACAACACAAGGGATTATGGAGATGACAAAAGATGATATGGGAAGGAAATTAAGATTTCCCTGATTCCTGAAGGCTACATAAACTACAGACATGTGCAAGAAGAATGTGAGGAGATTTTGTTAGTAGAACAAGTGGCACAGAGCAGAAAGAGATAGAGCTCCCGAGTAGAGAAAGCTATAAAAGGAAGCAACGACATTAGAAATAGAGTTAGATGGTGTAACACCCAGGATTTTGAGCCCCCATATTAAATAATGTATTGTTACATTGCTGAGAGGCCAAAGTGCCCAAACAATTATGAAAAGTCCAGTGTGCTTAAGAAATGTAATATTTTGATCATTATTAATAATAAATACATCGCTGGTTGCTAGAAGGACAAGGACTAGATTTATAAGGGGCTATGATTCCACAAGAGAAGGGGCTTGAGGGGATACGTGATTATTTATTTTATATTACCCATTCTGTGTAATGGGGGGGGGGATCAGTTATGTGAGCTCTTGGGGGAAGGCCAAGAGGTTCTTGATCCCCACAAATTAAAAAAACCCATTCCTGGTCTATGGAAGGGGTTCTCTTGTTGGAAAATTATCTCATTCGTTTTGGTCATTCCTCACTCTCATTCCTATCCCCATTCTGGTGTTGTTGTTGGTTGTCTCAGGCGTTCATTCACCTGTTTTGTTCACTATTCGTCCTCTCTCGTGGAGTCTGCACTCCATTCATTCTGTCACTCACTCATCTTTCCTCATTTTTGTGTCTTGGCTTGGGAAAGGAAGACGAACTATTGAAGAACAACCACGATTGTTGGCTATGGAGATCGCTGGTGTAATCCAACCATGATTGGAGGCCTACATGTATGAGATGCTTGTCCTGTGTTCAAATTTGATCACAACTGCAAGTCCTGAGAGTCCCATCATGGAGATTCTAGACCAGCTGCATTGGAGCCCTGGAAGGAGAGGGAATGCACGAGGGATTGCGTGGCAGATAAGGGTGGAGTTCCATTCTCTTGGGTGGTGCAGGCTAGGTAGAAGAGAGCTGGGTACTTGGATTGCTGTGAGTGCTGGAGAATCCTGTGAGAGCTTGAGTGTTGACTAGTTTGGGAAGCCAAATAACACTCTGGAACCATCCTTGTGGATTCATAGCCCTGGCTCATGGGTGACATTGCTGTTGAGACTTGGAACAACAATGTCTACAGTTGGGTGGAATGTACTTGGTCTGCAACCAGTTGGTGTCTTCTTTTATAAAAGATAAGTGCTCTCTGTTATGGTTTCCTTTGCTTGTGTATTTATTTCTGCTACATATCAAGTTATTATACCTGAGATTTGTACCTATAATATGTATGCTTGTTAGTTAATGATGTGCATGTATTCTATGTTGCGGTATGAATCTTAATCATTGCATGTATGTATTTCATGCTTCTTTATTAATTAATTGTTATCAGAGTTTCAAAATCAACCAAGAGGTGCATTCTTGGTGTGGCATGCTCGACTTGTGGGAGGTTGGGTATGTTTCAGAGAAGAATTGTAGTGGAATTTACCAGATTAGGTGGCTGGGGACGTTACAAATTAGTATCATAGATTTTGGATTAAACACCATACTGTTACGGGCCAGAACAAATGCGAATCAGGAAGATTCAATGTCACAAATTTATGTATATCTGTGCAAATTTGGGGAAAAACGGTGGAAGCGTTTGAGTGAAATCCCCCAAATTCATGAACGGATTTGAGTTTGAATGATTCTAGGATTGTCTAAGAAGTTAATGGATTTGATCTGCAGATTTGCGGAGCCGAATTCGACTTAGAAGGTCGAAAAAATTTGAATTTTAATGGCCACTATAATGCTAGACAAAGTTTGGCGAAATTACCAAATCAACGACTGGGATTGATTTGACGATTTGAAAAATGAGCAACATTGACGATTCCTATTCATGTCGACTGTTTGGGGAGTTGGAGTAAATAAATGATCAAGATCATCTTGGTAGGGATATTAACGACCCAGATTCACCTGTGATTTTGTCAAAAATTCTAAGTGTGGAAGTTCACCAACAAAAATCGCCAATGATTGATGGTCAGGGGTTGAAGAATTGGGTGAAGGGTTGAAGATTGACCAAATAAAATCTCTGATTACTGATGACCGATGGTTAGGGATCGACATAAAACCTCTGAAGTCTCGAACTCTAGACTAAATCTAGACCGTTCGTATTTAAGGACATGTGTCCGCAGATCAACCTATTCAGAGATTTGACGTTCAAGGGATTTGTGGTGTAGTGTGGAGAATTTTCCCAAAGTTTCAAAGTTCTAAAGTCCCGAAGTCGTGAGGCACTAGAGTGGCGTGGCATGCTAATGTCACCTAGGGTGATGTGGACACACTTGACGCTCTCCATGTGTCACCGTGTTTCATGCTTTTCAAAGAATGTTCGTGCCCATCAGTATATGACACGTGTCACCTGTTGGATAGGGCCATGTGTTCGTTGTTAGGGTTTCATGGAAACCTGCACAGGAGACCTAGCTAAAGCATACATAAACAAAGCTTATCAAGAAAAGGAAGAGAGATACACAATGAAGAATGAGAATCAATGCATATTATGATCTTATCAATGAGTGAGTGATATTCACTCATATAGGCAATGACATCCTATAATTAGGAATGGATGCATAATAGTGATGGTCTAAGATTAGAAAGTCTAAAATAAAACTAGTCAGTTAACTCCCACTGAACTAGTTTTACTCACACTGAACTAGTGTGTCGAAAATAGAAATTTCTCCAACACCCCCCCTGAACATCACTATGGAGTAAAAAATGAGTCCCGACTACTAGGCCATTTTAGGTACTCATGTACAATGAAACTAATGAACACTGAATAAAAACAAGGAAAGAGGGAAAACCACGTGGGAACAAACCCCCCCCTCAAAAGACGATGTATTAAAAGAAGAAAATGGCAACTTCTGGGCAACTGTGTTCTTCACTGTAAGACGATTCCACAAAGTCTGAAACTTCTGCTCACTGAAAGTCTTCGTGAAGATGTAGAAATCTTTATGGATCTGATGAAGTCCTTTGGAAACCTATCAGGCCTTGTACCTCTTGATCCCGTGGACCCATCTGCACCTAAAAATATTCCTTTTTTGTGGAAGTGGAACCAGATACGAAGTCTGATTCTTTACGAGTGAGTCATACTCCTTCTGCATGGATGCTTTCCATAATGGATTTCCCACAACCTTATTGTAGTTCTACAGATCAATGGATTGAACCATATAGCAATGCATGGGCATCACAGGTCCTGAAGCTAAAAGTACATGAGAAGGATCCTCATGATGAGATCGAGTCATCCTTGAATCCAATGGATTCCATGCAAGGTTTCCTGCTTCTTGAAGTGTGGTCTGTGCCTTCTTGGGCATATGACGAAGCTTCAACGCTAGCTTCTTATCTCGCTGTAATACCTGCTTATTTCCATGTATATAATGTAAGTGTATGGAATCATCTCTGATGTCTAAAACTAATGGAAGGACAAGAGTATATGCATGTTGCACTGGAGGTGCATGCAAAACACTCTCCTTATGTGTAAGTAGAATAGAGTAGTCATTGTCAGAAAACTTAGTGAATTTATATAACCTTGACTTCTGATCCACCTCACCAATTGCAATGATGGAATTGTCATGCATGTCAATTACTGAAACTGAATTTGATGTAAATTCAACCTTTTTACCTTTTTGAGTGATCTGATAAACTGAGAGCAGATTCATAGAAAGCTTTGGAACATGTAGAACATTCTCAAAACTGCCATTGTGGAGTTACACTCTCCCTTCTCCTACTACTGCGACTAAAGTATCATCCCCCATGAGAATAGGGGGTCTTGTGTAAGTTTTAAATATATGAAGTAAAGCAACACATATAGATTCTTAAGAAAAACAAAATTTAATCAATGGCTCATTCACATAGTACACAGAGATGTTATACCGGAAACCCTGAACCGAGAAAACCTTTCTTATATTCATTGTATCGAATTTCACCATTCACTATACAATATATACAATGTTTTTAGGTATTCCGTAGATACCAAAACCCTAATCCCTAAAACTGAGATTATTTTTAGTAAACCGCTAAAAATAGCAAAATCTGGTAAAAGTAGCAAAAAATGCTATCATATCTGACGCGCCCAGACGCAGTTGTCATATCTGACGTGCCCACACACACACATGCAAAGAATATAACACATACCCAACATTCTCCCACTTGTTGTTTTCTTTGCATCCAGGGGTCCAGAGGATTATATAGTCAACAATCTAGGGCAACAATGCCCATTGTTACTCTACACCAGGAGAACTTTTCTGTGCTCACAAACTTTGTCAATGAATTTGCAACATTCTTCAAAGCGTCAACCTTTTCCAGCAACACCTTCTTTTCCTCAACCATGTCTCTCACAAAGTGATACTGAACATCAATATGCTTTGTCTTCGAATGATAAGCTGGGTTCTTTGCCAGGAAGATTGCACTCTGACTGTCACAATCTAATCTCACTGCTTGTTGTACCAACCCAATACCTGAACACAATCTTTGTAACCATACTACTTCCTTGCTTGCATGAGTGGCTACCATGTATTCAACTTCTATAGTTGAGAGTGCCACCACAACCTGTCTTTTTCTCATCCAACTGATTGCTCCTCCAAATAGGTTAAACACATACCCACTTGTAGATCTTCTGCGGTCCAGATCTCCAGCCCAGTCTGCATCAACAAAGCCATGTATGTCCACCACTCTGTCCAATACTGGTCTTCCTTGGTAGCACAATCCATAACTGGTAGTGCCACGCAGATACCCGAAGACCCTCTTTACTGCTGTCCAATGCTCCTTCCCTGGTTTTGACATATACCTGCTCAAAACTCCCACTGCATGTGCAATGTCTGGTCTAGTACAAACCATTGCATACATCAAACTTCCAACTGCACTGGCATATAGAACATGGGACATGCCCTCTTCTTCTTCCTGTGTCTTGGGACACTAATCTACAGATAAATTTACAACTATAGGAATAGGAACCTTGACCGGTTTACTTCCATGCATATTAAACCTCTGCAATATTGTCACAACATATTTTCTCTGATTCAACCAGAGTTTCCTGTTTGCACGATCTCTTTTAATCTCCATTCCTAGAATGAAGTTAGCAGCACCGAGATCCTTCATGTCAAATTTGGAGGATATCTGCGATTTCACTTCCTTGATAACATCCATGTTATTTCCTACCAACAACATGTCATCAACATACAACACTACATAAATGAAGTGATTACCAACCTCCTTGGAATATACACAGTGATCAACCTTGCTTCTTACAAATCCCAATCCAAGGATGTATGTGTCAAACTTTTGGTACCACATCCTAGGTGATTGCTTCAGACCATATAGTGACTTCTTTAGCTTACAGACCAACTCTTTCTTTCCCTTCACTACAAAGCCTTCTGGCTACTTCATGTAGATTTCTTCTTCCAGATCCCCATGTAAGAATGCTATCTTCACATCCATATTTTCTACTTCAATATCAAAAGCAACAACAATAGATAAAACAAATCTAATAGAAGTTAACTTAGCAACAGGAGAAAAAATCTCACCAAAGTCAATTCCCTCTACCTGGGAATAACCTTTTGCTACTAACCGAGCTTTGTATTTCTCCACTTTACCTTGTGAATTACACTTCTTCTTGAACAACCATTTGCTACAAACCAATTTTCTTCCAGTTGGAAACTCAACTATATCCCATGCCTCATTCTTATCCAAAGCATCCATTTATTCAACCATGGCCTTCTTCTAGAGTTTACTATCCTCTGAATTCACTGCTTCCCTGACAGTTCTGGGATCATCATCAGTAATAGATAAAGCAAAATTGGAACAAAAATCAGGTGGACTATACCTTTCTGGTTGCCTTTTATCTCTCACCGACCTCCTCAATACTGGGGTATGAGGTTCTTCTTCTTCTGCTGCTTCCTCTTCTTCAAATGATTCAGATTTTGCATCATCCAACTCAAGCTCTATTTTCTTAGGTTTGTCTTGCGTTGGTAGGAATTCCCGTTTGGAAACATCTTTTACCTCTCTAAAAACAACATCTCGACTGTAAACAATCTTCTTGGTTTATGGGTTCCAAAGCTTATAACCTTTCACACCATCTTTATAACCAATAAAGATACACTTTTCAGCGTTTTTATCCATCTTACTCCTATTTTCCTTTGCAACATGTACATAAGCATCACAACCAAACACTCTAAGATGTTGAAGAGAGGGTTTCTTTGCAGACCATACCTCGTGTGGATTTTTATCATCCAACGCTGATGAAGGTGATCGATTGACCATGTAACATGCTATACCCACTGCCTCTGCCCAGAATTCTTGTCCTAAATCGACACCACTGAGCATGCTCCTTGCTTTTTCCACCAGTGTCCTATTCATCCTTTATGCAACTCCATTTTTCCGAGGAGTGTATGGAGTAGTCTTTTACCTTGCTATACCACACTTCTTACAGAATTCTTCGAATTCATTTCCGCAGAATTCTCCACCATTATCCATTCTCAATATCTTTATTTTCTTCTCTGTCTAATTTTCTACCAGAGCATTAAACTCTTTAAATTTATCAAATACCTCAGATTTCTTTCTAAGAAAATAAATCCATGTGGTCCTTGAGAAATCATCTATGAATGAAACATATTACACATATTTACCTAGGGATGGAACAAGAACAAGTCCAAACACATCACTGTGTATCAACTCTAAGATCCCCTTTGCTCTTGTAGCACCAGATTGGAATCTTACTCGATTCTGTTTACCATATATGCAATGTTCACAGAAATCAAAATCCAGAGTGAAATTAGACATACCTTCAACCATGCCTTTACCATGTAGTGTTTGAAGGCCCTTTTCTCCAATATGCTTCAGTCTTTGATGCCACAACATGGTCTTCTTTTCAGGGACGATATTGGTCTTGTCTTCTTTATTTATCTGCTCAAGGAAAATATAACTGTTACACCGATTAGTATAAGTGCTTACCAACAAATTGTACATAGTTCCAAACCAAACTCCCCTCATCAACACCATTTCCCCTTGTACCATCTTGCAAGTGTTCTTTCCAAATACAATATCCACTCCTGCATCATCCAACTTGCTTACAGATATTAGGCTCCTGGCAAGTTTTGGAATGTGCAGAACCTTAGGGAGTGTTCTAATCCTTCCATATTTTAGCAGCAACTTAACCCTTCCACGTCCCAAGATTTTTGCTGTCGAGTCATCTCCTAGGAATACATCACCACCATCATATTTTTCATATTCAGAGAACCACTCCCTGTGAGGAGTCATATGGTATGATGCACCTGAGTCGATCAACCGTACATCGTGGTCTGCATGTGTACTTGTAGATGCTAGGTAAACATCACCTCCTTCTTCAGTGGAGGTTTTCTCCTCCTCTGTGAAAGAGGTACTATTAGATCCCTTTGGTTTTTCAACCTTCTTAGACTTGCAATCTTTCTTATAATGCCATGTTTTACCACACTTCCAAAATTTCCTCAAATATTTTCCTGGAGACTTAGATCTACCTGTAGATTTAGATCTCCACCCTGAAGGCTTACCAGGGTTCCTGTCTTGGGTACACCCTCTTACAAATAAATAGTCTATGCTGTGTCCATCCATGCTTTTTCGCCTCATCTCTTCAGATAACAAGGATGCAACTACATCCTCATACTTCAATGTAGATTGAGTGGTACTACCTATTTCTACAACCAGATTATCCCAAGAGTCTGGCAAAGAACATAACAAAGTAATACA
>ML810457.1:114848-146399 GCA_009831015.1 Picea engelmannii
AACAAGGATGCAACTACATCCTCATACTTCAATGTAGATTGAGTGGTACTACCTATTTCTACAACCAGATTATCCCAAGAGTCTGGCAAAGAACATAACAAAGTAATACACTTATCTTCTTCTGCAATCGTAATATTAACAGAGCCAAGTTGACTTACCAAATTTTTAAAGGCATCTAGATGTTCTATCATAGAATCTCCATCTTCCATCCTAAGATGATACAACTTCTTTCGAAGAAACAACTTGTTTACCAGGGACTTTGATTGATACAAATTCCCCAACTTATCCCATAGTTCCTTGGCTGTAGATTCTCCTGAGACATTTAAGAGCACCGAATCTGCCAAGCAGAGTCAAATAGTACTCCTTGCTCTTCTTTCCAACTTCTCCCAATCTTCCTTTGACATACCAGTAGCTGGTGTACTAGTAGTTTGTGTACTAGTAGGTTGTGTACCATTAGCTTGTGTGCTAGTTGATGGTGTGCCAGTAAGATGTGTACCATGATGCACAACGATCCATTGTTCTTTGTCTACAAGAAGGTCCTCCATCTTGAGCTTCCATAGCTCAATGTTTTTACCGTTGAATTTCTCTATCTCGATTCTAGATGAGCTCGCCATTCCTCTTTCTATACTCGAATCTCCACTACAAAAGCTCCCACTAAACCCAGGTTTATCACAGACCCAAGATAAACTTGATCTATCAAGACCGAGCCAAACCCTCAACAACAAAGGCATCCCTCTGAAGCAAAAAATGAGCTCTGATACCACATGTAAGTTTTAAACCTATGAAGTAAAGAAATGCATATAGATTCTTAAGCAAAACACAATTTAATCAATGGATCATTCACATAGTACACAAAGATATTATACCAAAAACCTTCAACCGGGAAAACCTTTCTTATATTCGTTATATCGAATTTCACCTTTCACTATACAATATATACAATGTTTTTAGGTATTCCATAGATACCAAAACCCTAATCCCTAAAACCAAGATTATTTTTAGTAAACCGCTAAAAATAGCAAAAACCGCTATCATATCTGACACACCCAGACGTAGTTGTCATATTCGACATGCCCACATACACACATGCAAAGAATATAACACATACCCAACATCTTGAGCATGGACTCAAGGAATATAAAACTTCCTCTTTCGTTGCCATATGATGGGATGCACCTAAATCTATAATCCATGAATCAAATGAGGAATTAATTGCAACTAGAGCATGATGATTACCTTTCTTAGGAGAAGGATCTTCTTCCTTCTGCTTCTTGACTACCTCTGGAATGAAGTTTCCACGGTTGTTCTGTTGAAGTGCTCGTGCCATAAGATCGATCTGTTTCTTCATGCATGTGGATTCTTCATGATTCAGTTTATTGTAGTAAGTGCACTGCTTTCCCTTCTTCTTCTTCTTGGAATCTAAAGAGTCTTTGGAACCTGAAGAATCATTAAAAGGTTTGGAATATCCCTCCTTCCCATTCTATTTGGATGACCCTTTTCCATCATGCATGGTGAGTGCATGTGCTTTGGGATCTTTAATGAGGCCCATCTGTATGATTTTTGTCTTCTCTTGTGTAAGAGACTCAATGAACTGAGCCAACGTAGGCATTTTCCAATTTTATCCAAAAAGACATCTACCAGAATGGAAATTGGAGACATATACAACGTATTCTGGTCCTATCTTGGCCAAGATTGTTTGAATAAGTTGTTTCTCTTGTGTAGACTTGTCAATACCACATTCACCCAAGCTCAAAATCAAATATTTAAATTTAGTAAAGAAATCATGTATATTATAAATTTTTTTAGGGTCTAAGGTATTCAACTCTACCTCAAGCATATGACCTCGCATCTCATTCTGCTTTCCATAGAGTCCTTCCAGGGTGGTACAGATCTCGTTTGGAGTCTTACATGCAGCAACATGAAACCATAAATTAGTGAAGATTAACTCAAGAAGTAGTCATGTGGCCTCATCCTTATAGTTCACCCATCTCGTCTTCTCAATCGCTGATGTAGGTTCTGTTTCTGTCGTCATCGTCAAATTATACAGTCCTTTGCTTCTGAGTTGGAATTCCGCCTTGGGCTTCCAATCAAAATAATTGTATCGTGTAAGGATTACCACCAATTTTGACTGTATAATAGTTGTCCTATCCATCACGGCAGAAAGGACACTTTAAGTGGAATTTCGTATCAGTTTTAGGAGAGGATCTTCTGAATTACTTTCTAAGAAAACAGTGAGGAATCTCACCAAATGATTTAAAACCCACTTGCATAATGGGTCGATTTACTTCTCTTGCGAGCCGTTTCCTCAAAAACTTAATATTTTGGGAGAAATCATTGTAGAAAGGTACGACCACTGATTTGTATCAGTTTCAGGAAGCTATCTTCCGGATTACGTTATGAGAAAACGATGAGGAATCTCACCAAACGGTTGAAAACCCACTTTTAGAATGGGTCAATTTACTTCCTATGAGAGTCGTTTCTCAAAAACTTAATATTTCGGGAGCAATCATTGTTGAAAGGTACACCCACAGATTTAGCTCGCCGAAACTCCAATTTTTCTTATTCTTTGGCTTGTCTGGCTTGCTCCAAGCAACATAGCTCTGATACCATGTTAGTGTTTCATGGAAACATGCATAGTAGACCTAGCTAAATCATACATAAACAAAGCTTATCAAGAAAATAAAGAGAGATACACAATGAAGAATGAGAATCAATGCATATTATGATCTTATCAATGAGTGAGTGATATTCACTCATATAGGCAATGACATCCTATAATTAGGAATGCATGCATAATAGTGATGGTCTAAGATTAGAAAGTCTAAAATAAAACTAGTCAGTTAACTCCCACTAAACTAATGTTACTCACATTGAACTAGTGTGCCGAAAATAGAAATTTCTCCAACATCCGTGCTTTATTTTCTACCACGTAGCATCCCCTTGGTGCTTAGTTCGCCAGTTCAACGTTCTGAAGGAATAAAGTGTGATGAAGGAGAAACCCCTGAAGCTATGAAGAGTGGAGTAAATCCTCACCATTGATCAGGAGAGGACACGTGGTAGCAAATCCCATAGTTTGGAGACTTGGAACCCTAGAGGATTCAAGGCATAAGTAGTTGGGGTCAAGGTCTCTAGAAGGCTAGAAGGATAGAGTCCATCTTAGCCATTGATTATAGTAGACATGTGGCACAAGATCCCAAGATCTGGAGACTTGGTGCTCCAGAGGATTTGAGTTGCAGGTTGCTTGAGTCGAGAACTCCCAAAGGCCATAGTTAATCTCCATTGTTGATCAGGGGGTGATACGTGGAGGAAGGAGAGGACCTCTGATATTTTGGCACTCTGGGAGATCTGTGGAGAGGTTCTTGGGAAAGACCCGAAGCCCAGAGTTGCAAAGGAAATCCTAGCTATTGATCGAGAAAGGATACGTGGCAACAAATCCTGCAGTCCGAAGACTCGACACTCTGGAAGAGTTGAGATTGTGGACAGTCTGGAACTCACGAATCCCAGAGTCACGGAGCTTCTATTGACCGTCGATCTCATCCCTCGATTGATTTTAAACCACATGATCTCAGATGTAGTAATTCTAACATAGAAAAGTGCCAGGAAAGATTTGGCCTGTGGTTTTGAGTCGTGGTCACTTGGGAAAGTGGTTTGAAGGAAGTGCCTATGCAAAATTTATTTCTGTATCAGCCCAGTGATAACATGGAAGTGTTATTTATATATATTCTTCACAAGTTTAAAGGATCTGTGGCATTATTGAAAATTTTGTTTATCATATGCTTAATTATGACAAAATGGTCACTTGCACATTTTGTAGAATTAAGGGATTTAAGCTTATCAACTCAGAATGCATATTGAATAAATGGAAGAAGGCGAGGGAGCCTCTAGCCATGATAAAGAGGCCAAAGGCCAAAATACGATAATTGACAATGTAGATACAGAATCCAACAGACACAAGGGCCGAAGGGAGCAAGAAACATTGCTAGAAACTGTGAAGAGTCTTAAAATAGAAGTGCAGAGCTACAAGGCAGACAACGAGAGGTTGATGAGATAGAAAAGTAAGATAAATGCTCGAGTGCTGCATAGCTTAAATCAATTGCAAGGTCAAGCCAAGAATGTCTCAAAGCAATAGGAAGAAGGCATGTGTCATGAAAGAAGAGATGATCGTGGAAGAGCGGGTTATTCCAAAAGTGCTAGCAGAGCTCTTAGACACTGTTAGTCACTGTAACACACCCATGGTGGGACATCAAATTTTCATTCTTCTTAAGAGAATCAAAACCCCCATTCAGGGTCTCTATTCCATTCTGTTCTTCCATAACTCTCTAGCCATGGTGTCCATGATCTGAACTGAGCTCATACCTGGCAGATATCCTCTCCCGAGCTCCTCAGTTTCTTCCATCCATCTATACTCGCATACGACCGTGGGCTATGACCCGACACCAAGACAACAGGCACCAAAACAACTACCACGTGAATCTTCCGGAGTTGCAAATATCCAAAGTTCACAATACAACGTCGTGTGTCCTCAGAGATTTCGATGACCTTGATTCACTTTGGGACTTCGGCGTTCGAGAGTTTCAAACATTCCTACAACTTTTTCCTCCGAAGTACTCCATACTCGGAGTTACAGATCGAGCGCCACACGTCCCTCGTGATCAACGATTATTATCTTCTTCGGGACTTCGACGTTCGAGAGTCCCGGACGCTCATACCACCTTTTCTCCTGGATCATTTTCTTCTGAAGTTAAGGATCGTGTGCCACATGTCCCTCTCATTCGATGATGGGGATCCACTTTGGGTGTCCCTCTACTTTGCGTTGCTTTCTCCCCTCTTCCAAAGTACGTTATCTGATGACGTGTGTCTACCACAGATCAATGACTATAAATTATTTCGGCTCTTCGAGATTCGAGAGTTTCAACCTCTCCCCACTCACTTTCTCCCAGAGTGATTTCACCCGAAGTCAACGATCTATCGACGCGTGTCTCTCTCGAATCGATGATCATGATTTACTTCAGGATTTCTCAACTCACTTGGCCCCACTTTCCTCCGAAGTGGTTATCTCTCGAAATGGAAGATCTGCTGACACTTGTCCTCAGCTGATGGATGACTCAGATGAAATCTGGCTCTTCGGCCTTCAAGAGTTCTTGTTCAACACATCCTCTTTTCACTCGAAGTGATTTCACCTGAAGTCAATGATCTGCCGACACGTGTCTCCCACAGATTGACGACTGCAAATCACTTCGGCTCTTCGGACTTCAGGAGGTCCAACCTCTCCACACTCATTTTCTCCCGGAGTAATTTCACAGGAAGTCGATGGATTTCTGCCACGTATCCTCTCTCTTAGATCGATGGTACAAATGATCTCCTTTGCTCTGTGGATTTCCAAAGGAAATCACGACTAACTGCCTCTTAATACCCCAGTGTGTGCCACTCCGAGAGGGATACCTGGCATCGCCATCACTTGACACATGGGTCCCCACGTACTCTCGACGCAATACCCACATTCCTTCGATCGAATGGTCGAGAGGGGTCCCGAAGGATCCATAGATCCATGGTCCACATTACTTCGCTACTTCGTTCTTCAAGATTTTTGGTGTTACTAAGCCTCTATTCTCCCGAAGCGGTCAAGGATAGACTAACTACCTCATAGATATGATGGTCAGGATGGATCCTAGGCATCCTCAGATCTAAGGCCCATATTAACTTCGGGACTTCGAGACTTCAGGGATTTTACCTCCCTTACAACGAACTTGCTCAATTCACCGAACTCGCAT
This sequence comes from Picea engelmannii, assembly GCA_009831015.1. Lineage (NCBI taxonomy): Eukaryota > Viridiplantae > Streptophyta > Pinopsida > Pinales > Pinaceae > Picea > Picea engelmannii. The sequence continues at coordinate 120,620 of ML810457.1, forward strand.
AGTCCGAAGAACTCAAGGGGTTAAATCCCGCGCTCCTTCCCATATCCAACGACCACAACAGACCTTGGCTCTTCCCAAACAAATATCGTTCATTCTTTTTCCAAACAAAGGAACCTTCCCTTTCGATACTTCAATCTCACTATTCTTCCTAAGCTTTGTTAGCTCTGAAAGGCTTAATAGCTTTGCGCTCTTTCTCTTGAACTTAACACTTGGAAGAATTCTTCCACGCATTCCTTGTGCTCATTCATCAACTCTAGAACTTAAGAGGTTCCCGGTCTTTGCACGCCTCGCAGAGATCCTGTGCATACATGCACTACCTCTCCTGAGCTTAACAGACTCCTTCCTCCAAGAGACTCAAAATGACTGGGAGTGTCGACATGCACACACGAAACTATGCCCAAGGTCGACGAACTCACAATTCATTTATTTTAACTTGAGCCACAACAGGGCTCATGCATTTATGTGTACAGCCCAAAGAATTCCTTATTTTCTTAAATACACAATTAGGAAGAATTGAAGGAATACATTATAACCATTAAGAAAACATGTCCATCCTTGCAACATTCATAGGATGCCCAACTTTAATTTATAGTTACTACTTAAATACAGAGGACATGAGATTACTTATCTATTACAAGTGGTAGCCAACTAATTGACTGTGGGTGTTCATCCTTCCACCCAACCATAGGCTCAGATGCATTCATTCTTAGCGCTCTGGCCACCCTCGTGCCAAGCCATGATATCAGCAGGGAATTTATGCCAATTCTCATTGATCCTTTCTCTTTCGCATCTTCTGCGAGGTTTATTAGATGCTTCCTCAACATCAAGCTCATGACCTTCTGCTCAGGTCTCATTCTCTGCATACTCTCAGAGATTTCTCTCTCTGTCATGGCCTCGATGAGGTTTATTAGATGCTTTCTCCGCATCTAGCTCATGCCCCTCTGCTCGTTCTCTGCTAGTGTTCTCTTTTCTACTACCTGCATGGGTCTGTCCCCTTACACACACACCTTTCTCGGGAAGGCTCTTTCTTGTTCCTTCTATCAGAAGAAAACTCGGGTCAGCCTGGTCTGCCAGGCCCAATGGTGCTTCGGGCTGACATTCTGTAGCTAGACCATGCTTCCATTCATGGGGGTGGTTGATAATTCAACCACTGGTCCTTTCTTCATTAAATGATTTCTCTCCTTGGGATATGAAGGAGGTTTATTATCCTCATCAAAGGGAAATTTGGGGTTATTTGATATAATGAACCCTCTCTTATAGTTTTCACATTCTTTCCTCTAGTGATATCATGGCCAGTACTTTCAAGGCTTCAACGCCACAACCAGTTATTTGAAACTCAAACAATAATACATTTACACATTTCCCATGCCACAACATGGTAACCCTAATTAATGATTAATTACAATTTGGGGGGAAACAGGGGTGTTACAGTCACCATTAAATATTTTTATGTGAAATTAAGATTTCAGGATCTAGTGAGGTTCTAAATCAGTTTGGAAGCCCAACAAACTAGATAAGGGACTAAATATGGCATGAAACAACTAAAGCTGGCGGGAGCGCTAAGCGGATGGGACCCGATACGACGTGGATTGTGAAATCACAAGATTGACAGTCGAGGATCATTTCAGGGGGAGAAACTTCGTGGAGGATAATTTTAGAAAGCGAGCCAAAATCTAAACCGTGGTTTTGGTTTGGGGAGACATGGTGCCACCAGGTGCATTTCAGGGTGAAAAGCGGGTTTCCCCAAACCACTTCTTCATGCCCCCCAAATTTGGAAGGTATTAAAGGACAGATTGATTCAGAGCTTGAAGAAGAAATGGAATATGTCTGCCACAGAGCATCCACAAAAAGTAGAATTGGTTTCTTTAGAAAAGGAAAATGAAACACTTCGTCAAGAGGCATTGGACTACAAGGCTAGGCAATTGTAGCTAGAACAAGAAAGGGTGAGGTGGTCACAAGATTAGACAAAATTGATAAACATGGCTGTAGTCATACCTCCTACTGCAGAAGTTGGGCCAAACACTGAAGGACTTGTCTAGGCTATGTCACAAGTTACCCTGAAAGAAGGAGAAATCAAAGGGCTAAAAGGGAGCATAGATAAATTGAAGCAAGAGATGCAAGCAAAGGATGGAAAATTGGCTCAATTTCAAAAGGAGAATGGAGCCTTGCAGGAAAGGATAGATAAGCTGAAGATGATATTAAGAGGCAAAGGCCTGTTGCAGGGAGCCAAACACATCATCTGGGACTCTATAGCTACTGAAGATGCCAAGTTCAGAGTGAATTTGAATTTCATCAATGATAAAGACAACATGGCCATCACAGCCAGAAGTAGGTGCATTGTTGTAAATGAAACTTTAGCAAAGAAGCCATCATAATGGACTCAAAATGTCATAAATCTACTCAACTCCATTCCTACTACAGAACTTCAGACTATTGGAGTTAAATACATAACTACATTGATTATTTGGGCTATGAGGGTTATTTCTAAACATAACCTATTGAAATCAGTCCAAACCAAGGCAACATAGATGGAGAACAATGTGCAAGAGTTCAAGTATTTGTTTGAAGAGTTGTTTATCAAAGGCCTCCCACCATTTTGGGATGGAAAAGGAAAGTTATATGATCAGGAAGAATACAATGCTCTCCTCACTCAGTGTAGAATGGATCACTCCAAGTTCGAAGCCCTGGAATAAAATATGAAAGGAGCCACATTAATTGAGCATCTGATTACAGACTTTGAGATTTTGAATCAGTTCAAAGCAGTTAAAATTGGACTACCGGTCATGACATATGCTTCCTGCATTGACCTAAAGATCCTGATCAAAGAAATGATATAATATTATATCCCTTCTAGATTGAAATGGAAGGAGATAGTACGACTGGGTAAGACAAAGTGCAGTTTTCCAGGGTCCAGTAAATGATGTCCAGATGTCACCGAAGATGGCAGATCAAGTGGAAGACCAGAGCAGAACAAGTGGAAAAGGATGAGACTAAAGCATTAGAGTAGTCATAATCTATATCATCAAACGTTTTCTTGTTAATCATTTTCATCGGTTTCAAGACCGAAACTGTCATTTGTAATTATTGTAATCAGTTTCAGAAACTGAAACATTTTATTTTGATCATTGTAATTGGTTTCAAACCAAAGGAACTCAACTTGTATAAATATTAGGAGTTCCAAATGTATTAAGGGTTGGCATAAGTGCAAGGGCACAATTTTATCTATTCAGAACTTGAATGTATTTTTCTGAAGCTGAATTGAATACACAGGCAAAAGTCTTGAAGTTTCCATGAAAATATTCTAATGGTGGTGATCTGAGTTTTGTCTCCTCTCTTTGTATGTATTTCCTGTATTTTTGATTTCATTTTCACTCTCTTTTGTTTAAATTGGATAGTCAAAGGCCCAGAATTCATCTTGTGATGCTCTCAGCTGAAGCAATTTAAACTGTGTTAAGTTATTCCTAACTATTTCAAAATTCATTTATCTAATGCTCTGATGAAGTTATATGTTTTCTTTTCTTCCTACACTCTGCAAATTTACAATTTATAACTCAAATATATCTCCTCATTTAGCCTTTATCCTCTGGAGAGTTCTATAGACTAGTTAATGCTTCCTTTCATTTCATAATTTTGAGTCCATATCCCTAAGTGTCCGTCCCCTTACTTGCCAACAAAATTATAAAAAACCCCCTAAAACAACAAAACCTAGCCTTTAATTGACAAAGAAATACCAAGTGGCAGGAGAGAACCCTCTCTGAGCTGAGCAGGTTGGTACCCAACTCTAAAGTTGGTTTTTAGGTTACCTCTGTCATTTTTTTTTATCATCCGAACAAATTTACAGAGTGCTGACAAACACCACTCACCTCCTTACTCAACGAGAAAGTTTTATGTATTTGAATATTCCTTAAGCAATCCAGAGGTGTCTCCTATTAGGAACCAAAGAAGGAGACTTGAGGTGGACAATCTACAAGGAGAGTTGAGGAAGCTCATGCCACCATCCTTTGATGGTGAAAGAGAAAGGGAAGACGATGTTGAAGCATGGTTTCTTGGACTCATGGGATATTTCCAATTACATAACTATTCATCCAATCTAGAAGCCAGAATTTCCACCTACCATTTACATGGGAAAGTTGCAATGTGGTGGGATCAATTGAAGCAAGTTGAACATATTAATGATAATAGGATCACTTGGAAGCAATTCAATAAGTATTTCCAGAAGGAGTGCCTGTTAGAGCATTTTTATGACAAGAAAATGTAGGAGTTCTTTGAACTTAGGCTGGGAAGCATGACCATGGCAGAATATGAGAAGAAGTTCTTGGGGTTGTTAAAATATGTTGCGTTTATAAATGATGAAAAGGTGAAAATACAAAGGTTTTTGAGTGGACTGCCAGCCTTTTATAAATAAAATATTCGGTATGATGAGCGCAAGACCTTGACTGAGGCTATCAGGAAGGATAAATACCTGTATGATAAAGTCTAGGGCAAAGAGTCCATGCATAAATCTTGGAAGGACAAAAATAAGGAAAATTCTGATCAGAGGAGGAAGGGATTCAAACCTCCTTTCAATAGAAATGAGCCTGATAAAAGTCAGCAAGACCGATATGCTAAGGACGATTCCCAGAAAGAAGACTCCTTGGGAAAAATGGGAAGACACCCAATCCAATGTTGAGGATGCAAAGAAAATCACTTGTACACGAATTTCCCACACAAAAGGACATAGTAAATACTGTGCACAAAATAGAAGAGTCTACAACAGTTGAAGACATGGGAAGGATTTATGCAGCCTTAGATGATCGACAAGTAGAATACCAATCCAACATGATCGAGGTGGAAGGTAAGATCATAAATCAGTCTGTTGCTATTTTAATTGATTCAAGAGCAAGTCATTGTTACATTGATCCTAAAATAGTGGATAGATTACATTTGGAGAAAAGTAAGCTTGAGAAATCAAGCTTGGTTCAACTAGCCATTGGAACCAAAAGGAGAATCCCATAATTCTTAACGATGTGAATACTAGTGTTGATCTAAATATCATACTATTGGGTTCTTATGATATTCTAATTGGAATGGTTTGGCTGGACAAGCATCATGTTGTCCTAGACTGTCATAGCAAGACATTTACATGTCTTGATGGATATGGAAAACATAGCACTGTGAAAGGAGTTCCAAGACCCATCTCTATAAGGGATATTTAAGCCTTACAACTGAAGAGATGTTTCAAAAAAGGATGTCAATTGTATGCAACCCATGTGGAGGAGATAGAAAGGGAAAAGGAGCCAAGCCTTGAATATTTCTTGATACTACAAGAATTCAAGGATGTATTCCAAGAAATACCAAGGTTTCCACCAAAAAGGGAAATAGATTTCTCTATTGATCTAGTGCCAGGAGCTGCCTCGATGTCAAAAACACCTTACAAAATGAGTGCGCCCGAGTTAAAAGAATTACAAATTCAGTTGGAGGAATTGTTGAAGAAAGGGTACATACGCCCAAGTGTTTCACCTTGGGGAGCACCAATACTCTTTGTAAAAAAGAAAGATGGAATCTTGAGGCTGTGTATTGACTTTCGAAAGCTGAATAAATCTACTATAAAGAACAAGTATCCTCTACCCAGAATTGATGACCTCTTTGATCAACTAAGAGGAGCAAAGATATTCTCAAAGATAGTCTTGAGATCGGGATACCATCAGGTAAGAATAAAGGAATAAGACATCTATAAGACAACCTTTAGAACCAGGTATAGACATTATGAGTGTGGTGCCATTTGGATTGTCCAATGCACCAACTGTCTTTATGTTCTTAATGAATGGCATATTCATAATTTATTTGGATAATTTTTTCATAGTATTCCTGGATGACATACTTGTCTATTCTAAGTATGAGGAGGATTATGAACATCACCTAAGACTGGTATTGCAAGTGCTGAGAGAACATTAGTTGTATGCCAAGATGAGTAAGTGTTATTTTCACCAAGAATAGATCCATTACTTGGGGTACATTGTTTTAGAATAGGGTATAACGGTAGATCCTGAGAAGATTGAAGCCATTAGAGGATAGCCAACACCCAAGAATGTTTCATAAGTTAGATCTTTTATGGGGTTAGTTGGTTACTACAAAAAAATTATAGCAGGGTTCTCTAATATTGTGCATCCCATCACTTCTTTGCAAAATAAGGGATTTAAATTTGAATAGACAACAAAATGTGAAGAAAATTTTAATTCGCTGAAGGAATTACTTACTAGTGCACCTATTTTGAAGATTGATGACCCAAATGAGAATTTTGTGGTATGTACAGATGCATGCAATGAAGCAATTGGTGGAGCCCTCACTCAAAATGGACATATCATTTGTTATGAGTCTAGAAATCTTAAAGAGCATGAGAGTAATTATGCCACACACAATTTTGAGCTTGCTGCATTATTCACGCATTGAAGATGTGGAGGAATTATCTCATGGGAAAGAGATTTGAATTAAGAACAAACCATAGTGGTCTGAAGTATCTTTTTTATCAGCCAACTTTGAATGCCAGGCAAACAAGATGGCTGGAATTTTTAAGTGAAAACGACTTTGATATCAAGCATATCAAAGGAAAATAAAATAAAGTTTCTGATGCAATTAGTATAAGAGTGCATCTCATGCATGCTACAACTATCAGTATGCATCAGTCAGACTTGAATAGCAAAATTTTAGATGGTGTTGCTACAGATCAACATTACCTACATGTAAAGGAAAGATTACAACAAGGAGATGTACAACAAAAAGTGAAAGAGTATGAGATAAAAGAACATCGAATACTTATGCATAAAAATAAAATTTATGTTCCTAGTTCCTAAGAACTTAGGAATTTAGTATTAAAGGAAATGCATAATGTTCCATATGTTGGACATTCCATTTACCAAAAAACAATTACAGCAGTAAGAAGCCAATTCTTTTGGCCGGGAATGAAAAAGAATGTTGCTGATTACATCGCTAGATGTATGGAATGTCAGAGAATGAAGGTCGAGCATAGACACCCAACGGGTTTGTTACAACCATTACCAATACAAGAGAAGAAATCAAAAGTGATAACCATTGATTTCATAACTAAATTTCCCAGGACAGTAAGGCAAAACTATTCAATCATGGTAATGGTTGATAATTTGACAAAGGCTACTCATTTTGTTCCTGTAAAAAAAACTCATACAACAACTAATATTGCGGAAATTTATATGAAGGAAATTGCTAGGTTGCATGGGATACCTAGGACAATTATTTCAGACAGAGACACAAAGTTTACTTCAAATTTCTGGAAGGGATTATTTAAAGGATGTGGTACAAATATGAACTTTAGCACATCATATCATCCACAGTCAGATGGGCAGACAAAGAGGGTTAACCGAGTAATTGAGAACATGTTGAGAATGTATGTGATGGATAAGCCATCTAGGTGGGAAGATTACTTGCACTTGGTTGAGTTTGCCTACAATAATGGGTATAAAGATTCATTGAAGATGAACCCATTTGAATCCTTGTATGGTAGAAAATGCAGTACTCTAGTAAGCTGGGACAACCCAACAAATAGAGTGGTACTTGGGACAAAATTGCTCAAGGAGATGGAAGACCAGATGGTTAAGATTAAGCATAATTTAAAGGCAGCTCAAGATAGACAGAAGGTTTATGTCGACAAGAATAGGACAACAAGAGAATTTAAATTAGGAGAGCATGTGATGTTGAAAGTAAAGCCCAAGAAGAGCTCTTTGAAGTTGGGCAATTGTACAAAGTTGACAACCAGATACTGTGGTCCATTTGAGATATTGGACATAATAGGGCCAATTGCATACATGCTTGCATTGTCTGTTTCCATGAAAGTGCATATTGTATTTCATGTCTCTTTGCTAAATAAATATTTACATGATCCTAACCATGTTGTTGATTGACATCTGATTTAGGTAGAGACAGAGGGATACTTTTAGGTCCAACCAGTGCGAAAACTGGACATAAAAGTCAAAATGATTTGGACTCGAGTTATAGAGTTGGTAAGAGTTCAGTGGACCTGCTATGGTCCTGAATATGCTACTCGTAAGCGTGAAGATTCCATGCGGGCAGAGTACCCACAACTTTTTGAATAAATTTTGAGATTTTGATCTCTATTTTGTATATGCACTGAGGACAATGCCAAAATAAGGGGGAGGGGATGTAACACCTAGGGTTTTGAGCCCCCATATTAAATAATGTATTGTTACATTGATGAGAGGCCAAAGTGCCCAAACAATTATGAAAAGGCCAGTGTACCTAAGAAATGTAATGTTTTGATCATTATTAATAATACATACATCACTGGTTGCTAGACAGACAAATACTAGAGTTATAGGGGGATATGATTCCACAAGAGAGGGGGCTCAAGAGGCTAAGTGCTTATTTATTTTATATTACCCATTTTTTGTAATGTTGTAATGATTTTGAAAATAAATCTGAGTCTTTCATATTTATGAAGTCTCAAGAGAATGCGCATTGCACAATGTGTTGTATTTCTGGGGATTTATATAAAAGAATACATGAAGCTATGTTACTGTGTAATATAGTCTATTAATGTATACCGTGTGTTATGGAATGAAATGAATACTAAATTTGCAATAGTTATGATCTATTGTGTGTCTATCATGTGTTAATTGGATATGTGTGTGTATTGTTTTACTTCTTAGTCCCAGTAAGTTGTCAGATATGAATTGCGTAGATGCAAACCTAGATGGATCTTTGTGTGTTTAGCCTTCATCCATGCCATAATACTTTATGGTCTCCGTGATCTTCTCTGCATCTCGGGTGAGACCTTCCTCAACCTTAGTTGAGGATTGATATGTCGATAATCTGGGGTTTTTGTTGGTCGAATCTAGATGGACCCTGGGTCTAAACTCCCCAACATTAAGAAGGACGTGCACAAGAATGGAACAAAACACTCAACAAATGGTTATGTTGTTGGGACCTAAAATTCTTGTAGGGAATGATGAAGGTAAGAGATGAGGTGATACCCATCTTGGGCGGAAATTCAAGACTGACTAACTACAAAATAACATGAGTTTTCCCTATGAGAAACTCATGAAATGAGAGTGAATGTAAATCAATGGAAAGATAGGTATCTCTACACTGATATGCATGAGCTCTTCTTTGATGAATTTTCTTGTTTGTTGTATGAGTGGCTGAAAAGGAAAATTGCTACCAATTCTACTATATGGCCTTTAAAACCTATGGTTTGGGATCAAGCTACGATTGATAGATTGAAGGTGTTGGACAACAAGTGGACTCGGGCCATTGATTCATGGTTTTCTTGAGTGAAGGAGGGATATATTATTGAGTTTTTTGTGGAACACCGATCATTTTAGTGAGGTTGAAAGAAAGTTTGCGAAAGGTCTGAGGAAACAAATGCTAGAAGAGATTCCACTTTGGATAAAGATGCTATTCATGGAGAAGGGATGATACACATGGAGCCCGATTAAATGGTTGAGTAAACTCCCCTACTGCTGGAGGGGGGGGGGTTTGCAAGAAATGGGGAAAATGAGAGAGGATATGGATCCAATCACTATTGGGATGAGGTGAGGAATGGAGTGGACCTAGAGGAGCAGAGGAGAAAAAGAGTTGAGAGATACACAAGAAGATTTTAGATAAGAATAAAAGCGGAGCAGAGAGGTAAAAAAGAGTTGGCCAGGGGCATGTGACAAAGGTTTGGGTACATGATGAAGAGAAAAGAAACCGCACCAGGTGGTAGTGCGGAAGATTATGCTGTGTTAGAGAGGAGCACATATGAGGATACGCTCGCGAAGAGGCATGGCATTGAGGATAGGGTGTCCAGTGGGGATACTAGTAGTGGTATTAGTAAGGGCCTAGGTGACGAAGTCCATACCCCTTGACTATTGCAGAGTGCCAAAATATTAGAGGAAGATGGAACACAGAGCAGTGGTGCATTGTTAGGGGAGGGATATTGCGCATAGAGTAGTGGTGCACATATAGAAGAGGAAGATGGAGGCTCCCTTAATGGTGAGGGGGAAAAATTAGAAATAGTAGATGGTGTTTCATGACTGCAAGTAGACAACTCTCTAAGGTCCCTTCACAAGAAATGTCAAAAGGAGATGGACTTACCCCTCCTTTGAACCACCCCCCTTGCGCATTTGTAATAAAGAAGAAAGAAAAACATATAGTGAAATGATTTGATTTGGAGAAGGAGTAGAAGAAGGAAGAAGAGAGGAGACGAGTAAAGAAGAAGGTGAAGCCAGTTCCATTTCACCTAGAAGAGTACTAGTAGTAAGAATTTTGACAACCAACAGTTAGAGTAGTAGAGTTGGTCAGAGAGTGACGATGGAAAATCAGGATAGCACCCTTAGGTTATCCGTGTTCTACATAATAGGTAAGGATGATGTGAAGCAACATTGGTTCATGTGTGAAACAATCTGGTCTGTGAAGAGGATCACAGATGAAGTAACAAAGCTTGCACACCGGGAGACCACGTTTATGGATAGAGCCTCGACATGGTACATAAAGTACAAGGCTAATGCGTCAATGAGGCATATGAGGTCCTTGATGGAGATCAAGCAATATCTCCTTAGGGAGTTCCAGAAACCTAAGTTAGAGTCTCAATGTATCACAGAGATAAAAGAGATTAAAAAAAAGGAAGGAGAAACCATGTGGGATTATGACTAGGGGTTTAAGATTTTATTGGATAGGATATCATTCCAAATCCAGGAGATGCAACACATAGAGTAGTTTATTGCAGGGTTACTTCCCCATATCTAAGTCCCTCTCACCTAGAAAAAGGGGACGACTCAAGCAAAGGCGGTAGAAGTTGCAATGCGCCTAGAAGCTACGCTAGGAGGGGCATATACATCGATAGGTTCGGTGCAGTTGTAGTCACAATTGGAGAACCTGATGATGCAGTTGAAAGATATGGCCAAGATGAAGGTCGTGCACAAACACGTACAATGTACCACCTTTCATTCATAAGGGCATTGAAGAGACGAATGCCTGTACTTCCAAATTATGTGATGATGGACATGCCAAGTCCATTTCCATCTGGACAGACTGAATGGTGTGAGAAATTTCAACAGTAGGGACATGTGCCACCCCTCTTCCAAACTTTGAAGAAGTACCAAATGCCGAACCATACTCCATTTTGTGAGTTTTGTAGTATGTAGGGCATAATGTAAATCACTGTTTCTCACTCCAACTAATGCAATATAATACTCGCGATGCATTCTGAGCACAATGAGAGTAGAAGGGTGGTGAGCGTGGCGGTGCTGAAAGAGGCAGATACCAAGGTGGTCCCCGAGGTGGATATGGGTGTGGTCATGACCGAGGATATGGTGGAGGGTGATGTAGACCCCCCACGTGTTCAATTGCAGAGAGATTGGTCATGTATCAAGGTTTTGTACCAAACCATGTGTGCTTTGTGCATATTGATACAATCTAGAGCATGTTACCAAAGATTGTCCCGATTTGTTGAAAAAGTGGGAAGACAAGAAGGCCAATATAGTGCATGCAGAGCCACATAAGAATAAGAAGAAGAATGGGGAGGTTGATGTATGGGTATTAACCCGAGGAGGAGTGACGACATGAGTGAAATTTGAGCATGGTGAAGGATTAGGTCAAAAGTGAGAGGGGAAGATAAGGAAGGTAGCACATCCCCCTTTGAAGTTTGATGTTTCCTAACAAAAATAGTTCGTGTGGGATGCGCAAAGAGTTATGGAAGAAGAAATGGAACATACAGAGATACAATGCGCAACTCAAAGGTCACTTGATGGGGCTTGAATCCAAGAATAAGTGTAGAGGTTTACACAAAGGTCGTTGGAGAAAGCTCAGATCCGTGAAGAGGTACAATGGGCAACGTAGAGGTCACTGGAAGAGGCTCGCGCCCGTGAAGAATTATAGCATGCAACACAACGATCTTTGGAGGAAGGTCACGTGCCTGAATAAATAAAGTGCATGACACAATGATCATTGGAAGAATATGCATACATAACAAACTATGACACGTAGAGAATAAAGAGCATGAAGAACAACGACTGGAGGAATTGCAATGCATAAAATCCTTACACAAATTGGGTCGCAAGGAAGAACCTGAAGACCAAGTAAGTTCTTTCTTGTGTTGCTGTTTGCGATTACTAAATGATCCAGACACTGCAAGTAAGTTGACAAAGATGTTAGCTACTTGCATGAGGGAACAAGGAGTGGAGACAACCATATCAACTCCTCTATCAGAAAGAGATGTATGTCAGGTTAGCAAGCAAAAGAACACTAGCCGAGTGTTCAATATGAAAATAGAACTTGGTGGCTATGACATGGATGGAGCCATGTTGGATCTATGTTTCTACGTGAATATTCTACCAAAGAAATCTTGGGAGGTGATGGGTAATCCAAATTTGGTATAGTCGCCCATCCAACTGCAGTTGGAAAATTGATACAAGATCTACCCAATAGGTCAACTGGAGCAAGTGGAAGTGAATATAGAACGAGTAAAAACAAAGTTTGACTTTGAGGTCATATATATTATGGATGAATCTGATCCATATCTCACATTACTTATAATTGATTAGGCCTTTGATAATAATGACGTGTTGAATTTAAAGAAGAGGCATATGTCATTTGAAACATACACCATGCATGTGGTCACACCTCTAGATCCATATGAAGGATACAGATACACTGAGCCAATGGATGAGGATGTGCAATGCTTTGCTTTTGAAAACATCTACAAGATCACAAGGCATGAGGAGGATTACATCAACCCCACCGTAGATGTTGAATTAAGCTGGAGAAGTGTCAAGTCTTACAACATAGATTGCAAAGATGCCATGGATATATGGAAAAACAAGTTAATGGAAGTGCCAATGAGGAGGTGTGCGCATATCTCTACAGAGGAGCACGAGGAAGAATTTGGATCCTATCGGTACAATGGATCAAAACTGGTGGAAACATTTTTTGCATGGATACAATGCATTATCAAACATCATAAGGCTCATGCTCTTGATACAATACTCATAGGAATTCCTGTGATGGTGAGTTGTGCATTGCTAACCTTATTGTGAATGGGAAACTGTTGAGGCATCCATCGGGGAAAGGTTCAGACCAGATGTAGACATCTATCCCTACATGCTCCCTTGCGAGAGGCATTGGATAGCTAAACAACAACACAACATGTGTAGTCGGTACATGAATATCCGACATGTGCTTCCTAAGAAACACCCTATCTCCCCAGTTCCCCATTTTTACAGTGGGAAAGTCAGACAACCCTCCAAAACCCTCGAAGAGTTGTTCCTTGCATGACCCTTCCCCAACCCCATTGAGCCAATTAATGACTTGAGCATCATGGCAGAAGAATCGATTAACCAATGGATCTTACTAGAATCAGTAGAGCCAAATCCAGTATCTTCCTTTCATCAACAAGGTTCTGCCCACATGAGAAAACACTGTGATCCACCAGGGGTCACTACGCCTACATGAGCCATTGTTCAACTATCACCATGATGCATAGGAACATGCACAGTGCCCTCGAAGATCAATTTCACGCATGTGTCATGCTGTCTAAGTCATCATTAATTTTGAAGATCTTTCGACAGTGTCTGATTTGTGATCTTAACGATCAAGGTGATAGGTAGTTATAACACGTCAAATTCATCCAATTTTAGGAATGTAGGCTCATTAAATACACTGATAGGAGGATTATTTTCTTGATTTAGAGTAAAGTTGGAGTTAATGGCATAAATTGGAGAAAAGCTCGACATTAATGTGATAATGGTTGATCAACCTCCATCATGACAAATCGAACGACTGAAATGGGGCATGGTACTATCCAACTCAATGAAAAGATGAGACAATAACTTCACATGCACGATTAGCCAAGTGTATTTATGGCTTCATTCCATCAAGAAGTAATCCAACTTTCCACTTCCTTACATCTTCTCTCCATGCTGAATACACTCCTTCACCTCCTTTGTAACAAAGCCTTCACAGATCCAAGTATCCCATTCCTCCTGTAATAGTCCAACCTCATTGCCACCATTTCTACTATGGCATCATCACACAAACCTAAGGCATGAACGAAGGCTAAGGCCATGAAAGAACAACCACTTCCCAATCCAATGCTACCCCACAACATCCCATTCAAAGGCCTTCCATTTAGAAAAGAGCCCCTACTCAAGTGTGCCGATTGTAAAGTCCAGGACCCCCACTAGTTCCCCGAGCTTCAGGTCGACAAATACACAAGGGTTATTCACCGTGAAAATGGGACTACCAAACAAATGACATAAGAGTGGGAAAGACCCCTAAATAAATCATTTGTTCTCTCCCTCCTGAAATGTCCACAGTTTGGTCGCCCAAGTGGTTCAGTCATGTGTTCATTTCCTCCTCACTAAAGTGCATGGGGGATACTATTGGCTGCACCAGATGCATCTTATCGACTAGGCCATTATTCATAGGGTCTCTGGCTTGCCCACTTTCGGGGAAAATCTGATGAATCGTCTCAGGGCAAAGGATGTACCATTGGAGGAAGTTTATTCTAAATAAAATGTACACAGGGGAAAATGCCACATTGTAATCCCTTAAATTAACGATTCAACTATCAAGTTTGGAACCTAATTACTTTCATGCAAACTTATTCACAAATGTTGGAAGGAATAATTCCCTATCGAGGTCATTCTCATGGCAGAGTACTTTGTTGATGGGAATCAGATGGCTTGGGCCTCTTACTTATTAAAAGAGTTCGTCATTGACTGTCTAAACACTCAAGATGAGGCAAAGAAATTTCATTACAACTGGGTCCTTCTATTACCGGGCATGGCACTATGGAAGCCAACCCTCAGCTTTGAAATTGACATGGACACTTCCCCTTCATTTCTCGTTCACATGTTCTTACCGCTTCAACACTCCAATAATGAAAAGGCCCATGATACCATTTCTAAAGCATTCCATCAATGGTACACACATTTGATAAATGCTTCTTTCGAGAGAGTTTTCATCTCGACCCACATCCTCGATAGGTGTGAGCATCATCTTCGATTTACATGTAATTTCCATAATGTGGTAATATTTCCCCACACAGCTACAGGTATGAAAAAAACAATTCTTCCCTTCTATATTACAGAGAGGGATATTATAGTGAGAGTCAAAAATTGGTTGGCCAAAGACCAACCTCCTTTCTTATAGGTACAATATGAATTTGAACTAAAAAAAAATAATTTCCATGAACAACACAAGGCCATGACTGTTGGAGATGACAAAGCAAAAGAGTCCAAGAGTACGAAGTCTCCCAACTCCACTGAATGCTTTCAAAATGCTAATGGGTCTGACATAGACACTACAACTGTCAAAAAGAAAAAGAGGGTGTCCAAAACTTAGGCCACACCTTATATCGACATTGAATCTAGGTCTGAACGAGATCCCTCACCTCCACCATGAAAAAATCTTATTGAAGAAGAAGATACATTGACCGAATCCCTGTCCAAACCCCACTCTGGGTCTAGAAAATGGTGATGTAGAGTAACCCAAAATAAAACCGAGGTGGGTTATCCCACTTAAAGCTTGCAAGTATCAAAACTGATGAAGGAGATTTGCACACAGTTGGCCAAACAACAAGCCTCCCAAAATGACATGATGCAAAATATGCATATTCTGGGCCAACAATTCACTCTTCCATCCCGACTGGAATTCCCACCCTTATCTAATCCAACCATTGATGTTCTGGGAGTGAATCCATGTAGAGTGCTTAGTGTCGATCCCCTCACAGTGATCCCTTCCATCTCAGCCAAGACAAAACTCGACTTGTCACAGGTCCCTACATATGAAATATAGAGCTTTATCATTACCATGGTCCATGAGTTGGGAGAACACCACCAAAATATCAGCCATGAGCAGGCCGAACTATGCCTTAAATATGAACAAGAACTTTCCATCCATTCCACCATGAGATCCGAATTACAACAGGAATCCTGCGTGCGTTAAGAAGTTGAAGAGGTCCGGGAAAATTTACAAGACTTACACATTGCTGAAGTGGCTGCGCATGTAGAAACTTAGGGCCAATATGTGGTTGTCCTCGACAATGACACCAAAATGGTCACTTCTCTTAACGAGGCCTATTCTCAAGTTTACCAACATGAACATGTGCAACTAGAAATTCCAACTCTGCAGAAAATGAAAGTGGTCACCGAGCATGTTCAGGTTCTGCAATCCCATAATCTCAAACTTTGTGCATAGATGAAATAGGTAACACTAGAGGATACCACACTCCAGAGGCATATCACTCAGGCCGCAAAAACCATCCAGGAGGGTCGAAACCATGCCCAAGGGTTCACAACGATGGTCACTCAAAGCTTTAACTTGTGGGATCTATTACATAGTCCTCTCGAGCTCACTACTATCTATGATAGGGATCGATAAGTAGAGGATGAAGTTGTGCAACATAAACATGATGTGGGTTCCTTGCCTCCTAGGGAGCACACCATTGCGATGCTTTCCATTGCAACAAAAATGAAGGAGATCACTGCAGCTCGGGTTGAGAACCTGACTATGCAAGAGACAATCACTTCTAAGGCCTTGGTCTAGTTTACTCAACTCTCCAACATGCAAGTTGTTTCCGATCCTCTCATTGAGAAACTCAACAAAACATACCTGATAACCTCTCAAGTTACAACCATGGAAGTTGAGGTGACTATTCAACTTACGTAGGATCTCCAGGGCCATTTTAATGAGCCCAAGTGCCAATTTAAGGAGTTCTTGGCGGAAATGTAATCCACTATGTCGTCCATTAAGGCAGTAATTCCATGGAGCTATTGGCTTGAGGATGAGACAAATAATAGTGGTGGGGGCCTATTGGAACCCAAATTTTTGGGTTCATTTCACGTGTGTTCACAAGCAAATTTGTGCATGCTCAAGTCCAAGTTTTGTGGGTGCTCATTCCAATTTTACCCGTGATTAAGCTGAATGTGAAGAGAAGGGAAAATAGTGCATGCCAGATCGAGTTTTGATATTACACACCAAACCTAAAAGGTTATCAAATACGCACTGGTCCCAGTTTGGATGCGCATCGGAAATCAAGAAGATGCACGCCATAATCAAGAAAGGAATTATTGGGAAATCCTCTTGAATGCTTACTTCCAACAACACAAGGGATCATGGAGTTGACAAAATATGAGTTGGCAAGACAGTTAAGATTTCCATGATTCCTAAAGGCTACATGGATTGGAGGTAGGTTCTAGAAGCATGCGAGGTAGTTTTGTGAGTATAACGAGTGGAGTAGAGCATAAAGAGACATAGCTCCTGAGTAGAGAAAGCTACAAAAGGAAGTAACAACATCACAATTTGAGTTAGATGGTTAGATGATGAAAGTGATAGACATATGCATAGAAGGTTCAGTCGTAGTGTGTCGATCTCACTTTGAGCTTGTGTAATGTTGTAATGCTTCTTAATATAAATATGAGTCTTTCATATGTATGAAGTCTTGAGAGAATGTGCATGGAAAAAAGTGTTGTATTTTTGGGGATTTATATAAAAGAAGATATGAAGCTCTGTTGTTGTCTAATACAGCCTGTTTAATGTGTACCGTGTGTTATGGAATGAAAGGAATAATAAAGCTGCGACAATTCTGATCTATTGTGTGTCTATCATGTGTTAATTAGATATGTGTGTGTATTGTTTTACTTCTTAGTCCCAGTAAGTTGTCAGATATGAATTGCATAGATTTTAGCCTAGATGGATCTTTGTGTGTTTAGTATTCATCCCTGTCATAAGACCTTATGGTCTTTGTGATCCTCTTTGCATCTTGGGTGGGACCTTCCTCAGACTTGGCTGAGGATTGATATGTCGATGCTTTGGGGTTTTTGTTGGTTGACTCTGGATGAACCCTGGGTATAAACTCCCTAGTATTAAGAAGAACATGTGCAAGTGTGGACAAAACGTTCAACACCCCCGGATGTTTAGATCATGAGGAGGAACTTTGAATGAAAAAATTAAATCTGGAATATGTAGTAAGAAACAAAATAACACAAAGATCATTTTGGCAGCTTTGATCATCTCCATTTGATTTTCAATGTATTTTCTCACAATCTTGTCTTAGTTTGTGTTTTGATGGGGATTCTAAACAAAACCTTGGGGAGGCAGGTGTGGGGGGAGGGGGGTGTTTTATGGCCCTAAAGGAAAGTGACAAATAGAATTTTATTGGAATCTTGGGGTTACCTTGAATAATAAGGTAGAATCTTATGCAGTTCTTGGTGCTCAAATTGCTAAGAAATGACACATTTCTCACTTGAATATTTTAGGGGATTCCAAAAACACTATATAATATTTTGTATCAGGCACTATTCCTAGGGATGTCAGTTTGAAGGTTCTTATTAAATGCACTAGACTCACTCTTTCTTCTTGTTCAATTCAGTTCTTTCATATTCTTCATGAAAATAACATGGCAACAAATGAAATGGATAATCGAGCCATTGGCAAAGCCCCTGGATCCCTGTGGGTCAGTGGGGCTGAAAGTGTATCCTCTTGAATTTTCATAAGAGATGATATTGTGTATGAATGAATATATTATTACAATGATGAGTGTTCTATATATAAAGAACATATGGTGACCATGGTGACCATCCATGAAGAGATGCATCCCTTGGGTAATCAATATATTTATACTTTATACTTTATTATATATATTTATAATTTCTATTATAAATATATTATTACATTAATAATATTGTTTAATAATATTTTTTCCATGGAAAAAAACATAATTCTATTCATCCGAAGAGAACCAAATTACATTTTGTAGGTTCCATAACCACGACCCAATCATAGGTAGAGAGATACAAAATAAAATCCCCAAGGAGGCACAAAATCTAGCTGGAAAGCCACAAAGAAAATATAAAAATAGGAACTGGGGAGAAAAACCCCAAATAGGCCGAAAAAATCCAGGATTAAGAAATCCCTCCATAGAAATAACCCCAGAAAATAAATCCCAACAAAACCCTGGTGACCGGATGGACCAGGTCAAAGTGGTATGAAAACCCTCACATCAACATAACCATATAGCAACAACATCGATGAAGAACTCGACCAACAAAACACCAGGGAAAGAGATGACCAGAATCTTCATGCCCTTCCAAAGGACCTCAAAGTGCCGGACCCCAACACTGCATGCCCAAATTTAGGACCTTAAAGCTATGGAAAACCCCCACCAGAAAAGAAGGAAGAAAAGCATCAACAACGACCAAAAGGATCAGGATCTGAGCATATATCAAACCCTGAAAAAACCAAAGAAACCAGAGAGTGAAATCACAAACCAGTTAAGGAACAAGGCTGAAGATCCAAGCACCAAGAGCCA
Source organism: Picea engelmannii (assembly GCA_009831015.1). NCBI lineage: Eukaryota > Viridiplantae > Streptophyta > Pinopsida > Pinales > Pinaceae > Picea > Picea engelmannii. The sequence continues at coordinate 139,941 of ML810457.1, forward strand.
AAACTTGATCCACACACCCACGAAGGTTAACCCACCACATGAAGAAAAAATACTCGAGCCCCAGCCGCACAGGGAAAAAATCGAGCCCAGCCGCCAACTGAACCTGTAACATATCGAAGAGAACAAATGATACAAGAAGATATGCATGAAGAAAATATCTCCAACCTTCCACAAGGAAGACAACGGGAGGAAGAGACACCGTGCAGAGAACCGAGAAGAGTCTGTTGAGAGCTGGCGTCTGCGACTCGCAGAAGAGAGACACCGCGTCGAGAGCCAAGAAATGAGAGAGGGCATCTGTGGCTAGGGTTTCCCCCAGCCGCAGAGCCCCCAAACTATCTTCACATGAGCCTTAGAAACCATATCTTTAATAATTAATAATCATATTATTAATTATTACTCTAGTAGAATGTCTTTCTGATGCTACCCAAACATCAACACTCCCTCTTAATGAGGGAGACATTCTACATTATGCCAAGATTACCTTTGAAGATTACATGTGGGTATCTCTCAAAAAGATTCAACATGTCACCATGACATCCATTACCTCACAATGCATCTGTACCTCATCATGTGTACCCTTGTGACTTCACAACGAATGAATCCAAGGCCAGTGGGTAGTTCTCAAATAACTACAACATGTCCCTAGGAAATCTACTATCCTACAATGCATCAATTTCTGATCATGTGCACCCTCAATCTTAGTGCCAACCCTTTTTCATGATGGATGATTTGCACATGTCTTAGTGCCAACCATTTTCCATGCTGGATGAGAACACTCAGTGCTATCCCTTTTTCATGCTGGATGGGTTCCACCTGTCTCAGTGCCAACCCTTTTTCATGTTGAATGAGAACACTCAGTTCCAACCATTTTTCATGCTGGATGAGTTCCAACTGTCTCAGTGCAAACCCTTTTTCATGCTGGATGAGAACACTTAGTGCCAACCCTTTTTAATGTTGGATGAGTTCCACTTGTGTCAGTGCCAACCCTTTTCATGCTGGATGAGTTCCACATGTCTTAGTTCCAACCCTTTTTCATTCTAGATGAGTTCCACATGTCTCAGTGCCAACGCTTTATCATTCTAGATGAGAACAATCAGTGCTAGCCCTTTTTCATGCTGGATGAGTTCCACCTATCTCAGTATCAACCCTATTTCATGCTGGATGAGAACACTCAGTGCCAACCCTTTTTCATGTTGGATGAGTTCCACATGTATCAGTCCCAACCCTTTTTCATGCTAGATGAGAACACTCCCTTTGAAGAGGGACCACTCCAAGATTATCCCTAAAGTACTCAAACTTCATCCTCAAGAATGACTTGGTAAACATGTCCGCAACCTGATCCTCTATAGTCATGAAATTGGAGCCTCACTACTCCCTTCTATACCATATCCCTGATATAGTAATATCTGATCTCGATATGATTCGACCTGTCATAGACCATGGGGTTCTTTGATGACTTCATGTAACTCTGGTTGTCCCACCAAATGCAGGTCTCCTCCAGTCCGAGACCAAATAACTCAGACATCAATTGTCGAAGCCACACTGCTATTGCACATACTGCCAAATACTCAGCTTCAACCATACTGAGCGCCACACATGACTGCTTCCTTCATTTGGTGGAGCCTCTTACTGCTTAATGTAGTACCCAACTTCCTCTGGAACTGACCATCCAACTCCCTCTCAAGCACTAAATATCAACTAAATATTCAACCAGCTGACTTCATCACTTGTCCTCTAGAACAAGTCTCTTCATCCTCTTCTTGGAGGTCTTACCTACAAGTCAAATTCAGTCCAATAGTCTACCATTTCTGAAGCCACACTACTTCATGACTTGATGCATATGATTCCACATACTTAGCTTCAGTTGTACTAAGCACCACACATGACTACTTCCTACATCCGACGAAGCCTCCTGCTCCTTACTATAGTACCCAAATCCCTCTGGAACTAACTATTCGACTCCCTCTCTAGCACTAAATATCAACTAGATCTTCGACCTGCTGACTTCATCACTTGTCTCCTAGAACAAGTCTCATCATCCTCTTCTTGTAGGTCTTACCTACAAGTCAAATTTAGTCCAATATTCAATAATTTCCAAAGCCACATTGCTTCACAACCTGCTACACATGCTGCCACATACTCTTCCTCAACTGTACTGAGTGCTACACACAACTGCTTCCTACTGCTCCATGAAACCATACTGGAACCTAGACTAATGCAATATGCTGAAGTACTCTTCCGATCAGGAATACTGTTGACCCATTATGAATATGAATATCCATATAACCTGAACTCATGGTCTATCACATACCTGAGACCATAATCCAATGTACCCTTAAGGTACCTCATCACATGTTTTGTTGCTACCAAATGAACCTACTTGGGCTACTCCATATATTGACTCAGGGTGTTCACAACAAAAATATATATCCAGTCTTGTGTTCATCAAGTTTATCAATGAACCTACCATCTCCTTGTATAAACTAACATCCAAAGTCTCTGAAGTTGTATCCTGCAACAACTTCAGATTTGATACCATAGGTGTAGCCATTGCCTTGCAATCCAACATCCTGAACCTCTTCAAGATTTCTACTGTATACTTCCCTTGATTCAGAAAGATCTCATATTGTCTCTACCATACCTCGGGACCAAGAAAGTAATGCATCATCCCGAGATCTTTCATCTCAAACTCAACAACCAATTTTTCTTTTCTCTTACACTCTGAGATGAGATTTTCCACACATGTTAGAAATAGGTCATCCACATACAATAGTAGTATTACCAGACCATCATCCACAACCTTAAAGTAAAGGTTAGGATCTGCATTGCTGTTTGTAAATCCTAAGCTCGTCAGAAAATTGTCGACCATGCCATACCATGATCTGGGTGCCTGCTTTAATCCATATAAATCCTTCTTCAATCTACACACTGAGTGTCCCACAATTTTCATGTACTCAACGGAGTGTTGTGTGACTACAAGGACCATTCTTCCTGATCAGGTTTCCATCTGTGGTACACAAGAATTTTAGTCCTTTCAGATGTTGAAAGCCACACACTTTGAGTCTTATGTCCTTAGAAGACTATGCCAGGGCCATTCTCCATTGGTCAAATTACCATGACCAATACTGATATAATGTCATCATGATGCTGAAACATTAACACTTAAGAATAAATTTCAAAATTACATAAAATATCAACACTCCCTCTTAACGAGGAAGTTATTATATCTGATACAAAATCTAACACTATCTCCATCCACACGAGCTCATGACCATTGATTGTGACACATGAATATATACATCATAGGAAATCCATAGTGACTTCACAACATGCATCCAGGGCCGGTGGGTAGCTCTCTAATGGCTATAGCATGTCATCATGAGACTATCTAGTTTCCCGCAGAAAACATTTGAAGCCATCACTCCCTTTAAGGCTAAATAGTCTTTTGAGTCATCTGCTCCCTCTGCATGTGCTGACCTCCTCTTCTTCTTCTTCAATACATGGATGTGCACAACTCTATGTCTATATAGTTTTGCTTCATGTTGCTTCCTGCGACTGTCATTATGGCTCCTTCTCAGAGCTATTACCTGTGATGTGCTCGGAACAAGAAACAAGAAAAAAAAAAAACTGTTCGACAACACAGGTATTCCAACAGAGGACAAACACATTCAATAACCACTCACATAACCAAATCAAAGATCAACACACTGATGTTTTCATGCGGTAAAACCCCTACGGGGAAACATCCATGACCCCAACCAACGTGGCCACTTGGAGCAGTTTATTAATGCAAAGAAAAAGATTACAGAGAGATTTTACAAGAGAGTTTCTCACAATCGATCATCGACAAATGACCCTCAATGCTCTTTAAATAGAGATCATGGACCAATTGGGTGTTAAGCCATGGATCAATGGCTGTTAAGATCGAGGAGAGTATGAACTGCCAGATCACTCTATGTCGGGAACATATCATGACCGTCGAATTTCCTAACTACAAATGCATACTAATGCATACTAAAGAAACACACTAAGAAACAAACTTTTACCTAACGACATATTAGACCAAGTAGATCTTAACTAACTCCTAAGTGTGTAAATATCCTAACATCCCCCCTTAAGAGCAACTTGGGATAGGATTGAAGGATTTACAATAGTGACACAATAGGAGAAGGAAGGAGGCATTAGAGCCTATCCCCCCTTAATGACAACTTCCTGAACTCTTGACATATTTCGAAGTTTGGAAAAATTCGCTTCTGTAAGAGACTTTTTGAAAATGTCTGCAACTTGATCTTCTGTAGGGCAAAAGAGCACTTCAATAACTTGATCATGAATTAGATTTCTGATGAAGTGCATGTGTAGCTTGATGTGTTTTCTACGCTGATGTTGAACTGTGTCTTTGACGAGATTGATGGCACTCTGATTGTCACACCAAAGGATGGTCAGATGCTGGTGATGGAATCCAAACTCTAAAAGGATCTGTCGAAGCCACAGGGCTTCCTGACTTGCATTTACTGCTACTCGGTATTCTGCGTCTTCTGAAGAAAGTGCAATAACCTGTTGTTTCTTACAAGCCCAAGTGATAGGTCTTGAACCAAGGCTGAAAACATAACCTGCAATAGATTTCTGATCATCAGGGTCACTGGCCCAATCTGAATCAGTGAAACCAACCAACAAAGGAGTCCCCCCCTGAACTGTAATGTATCTCGAATTGAATTGTACCATGAACATAGCGAAGTATCCTTTTAGCTGCTTTCCAATGGCTTTCATGGGGTGTTTTCATATATCGGGCAATAAGACCAACAATAAAGGAAAGATTAGGATGGGTATGAGTCAAGTATAAGAGGCTACCAACTAACTGATGGTACAGGGTGGCATCAACTTCAAGAGAAGTACAGGTGGAAGAAAGCTTGACTCCAGACTGGAAGGGACAAGGGGTTAGTTTACAATCATCCATGTGAAAGCAACGAAGAAGGTCACAAGAATACTTAGACTGGGAAAGAAAAAATCCTTCATTGGTTTGCAAAACTTGGAGGCCAAGGAAATAGTGCGAAAAACCTATGTCTGTCATTTCAAATTTCTTCTTAAGGCTGGTTTTCACATGGTTTAAAAGTTTTGAGTCACTACCAGTAATGATAAGGTCATCAACATAAAGGACAGGGATTATGATATGGCTTCCTACTTTCTTGGTATAGACATTAGGATCATAATGGCATCTAGAAAATCTAGTGGCAATAAGAAAGCTATCCATTTTGGCATACCAAGCTCGGGGAGCTTGCTTGAGACCATAAAGAGATTTCTTGAGGCGATAGACAAGGCTAGAGTCATTCTAGACATAGCCAGGAGGTTATTCCATGTAGATTTCTTCTTGCGAATCTCCGTGCAAGAAGGTGGATTTAACATCCATCTGATGGACCTCCCATTTATGTGAGGCAGGAAGGGCAAGAACAAGGCGGATGGAATTCATTTTTGCTACAAGGGAAAAGGTTTCATTATAGTCAATTCATTCAACTTGGGAAAATCCTTTGGCAACTAACCAAGCCTTGTGTCTTTCAACACTTACATCTGATGCATACTTAGTTCTGTAGACCCATTTTCATCTAACAATTTTTCTTCCTTTTGGAAGAGGTACAAGATCTCAAGTATCATTTTCCATTAAAGAACGATACTCTTCATTCATTGCTGTATCCTAATCTGGATGACCTGAAGCTTCTGCAAATGTCTCTGGATCATGAGTTTCTGAAACTTGAGCCAAAAGAGAAGAGGTTCGCTAGAACTGTGAACATGTCTGACGTTGATCTGAAGGATCACCGACAAGATCACCAGCTGCTTCTCATGTTGAATGGACCCATCTAGGAAGCGGTGGAGCTGGTGTTGGTTCAGGTTCAAAGGACTCATCTGGAGGAGGGTGAGTAGGCAGAGGTGGATTTTCATCCTCACTGTCATCATCTGAAGAAGAAACCAGATCATAAGAAGGCACAAACACCGAAGATGGCTCACAGGCCGAAGAAGGCACAATCGCCGAATTTGGCTCACAGGCCAAGATATTTTCATCAAATTTAACATCTCTTCTAAGAATAATTTCATTACAATGTGATTGAAGAATTCTATAACCTTTGACATCTTCAGAATAACCAACAAATATACACTTCTCACTTTTAGGCTGTAATGTTTTCCTTTTCTCATCAGGAATGTGAGCCCATGCTATACTGCCAAATACACGGAAGTGACTTACATCTGGTTTAATTTTAGTCCAAGCTTCTTCCGATGTTATATTTTTAAGAGCCTTTGTGGGAGTGTGATTTACTATGTAATTTGAACAGTTGATGGCTTCCGCCCAATACTTTAGACTTAATCCCTTAGATTGGATCATACAATTAGCCATTTCTTTTAATGTGCAGTTCTTTCTCTCAGCAACACCATTTTGTTGTGGTGTATATGGAACAATGTGTTGCATTTGGA